>JAHUYU010000931.1:0-17449 GCA_030439765.1 Tripidium arundinaceum | reverse complement strand
TCATCATCCAAGTGTTAGCTATAGCAAACCCTTGCACACAAGCATGAAGGAAATTAAAACTTATGCAATGCAAGCAAGCAAATGTAATGCACAAACAAATGCATCAACCATGTATTCATGAGCTTGCTCCCCCTACTTGTGTGCTTCTACTATCCAAGAAAATTTTGATCCCCTTGCATTCTCCAATCTTGCCCCCTCTTGGTTATGTCCATATCCAATTCCTTTGTCATGCAAACTCCCCATAGTGCAACATATTTCATATCTTTGTACCAACTTCTCCCCCCTTTGTCATTAATTGCCACAAAAGGTATGCATCATCTCCACAAAAGGGGTTGCACTAGGGTGTAGATGGTTGACACTTGAATCTTGCATTTTTGATGGACACTATCTTAATGTTGGAATGACACCACTTGTAAATCAAAGCATGTGTAGGTCATACCACTTGATAAGCTTGAGCTCCTGTGAGGGATCTGAGCCGCCATTGATGGACTTCTTCAATGGTAGTAGCTATCACCTGCACATTCCATCTGCACTTTCTTTCCCCTCTTGATGGAGCGCTGCAGATTTTTGGTGGTTCGCACCCTTCTCGGGTGTTTTGATCTAACAGTGCGTGCAATTTTTGCTCTGCAGTTTGTAGGAAATGCAGTCCAAATTTCTAGGAAGTTTTTTCCAGTTTTCTCCTTTTGATGTGGCACTATAGTGGCGGTTCTACAATTTCGTTGTGCAGGGATGCAGTCTGAATTACACTAAATAGTTATCCTGACAATTGGAACTCTGCTTGTTTTTTTTTTTGCAGTACTAATTCTTTTGCATTTCTCTAATATACAATTATGTGATTTTTTTGTGCATAGATGCAGTCAATTTCTCCAATTGCTTAGGTTTCTTAATTGGGGATTGTTGCTAAATTTTGTCATTGTGCTTGTCTTGTTGTAGTCCCCGTTTTTTCTGAAATGCGAAGATCTTATTTTAGTCCCTGTTTTTTTCCTTTAATAAATGCAAAGACCAGGGAGGTAGCGGCGCTGATCAATGTGGGAGGCGCCGGTCCCAGGAGGCTGGGGCAGTAGTGTGGGTGGCAGCGGCGTGGGCCTAGGAAGTAGTGGCGTGGGAGGATGAGGCTGCGACGGTGGCGGCTGCCTTCGCCGTCCACTACCACGTGCTCGTCGCCGTCGTCGTGTCGCTGAATTGCGGGTGACCATGAACATGCCACGGTCCCGATTCAGCTTCGCTGCGACTGCACGAGTAAGCTGGCTCTTCTTCCCTTGCAATCACTATGTGTATGCATGCTCATTTCGTCCCATTATGTAGAATACATTGACTAAATATTATATTCTTAATCACAAATCTGAAATGGCAATTACTGAAAAGATACATGCTTCTGATGCCAGTGCAAAATACTGCTCTATCATTCTGTGGGTCAAGAAGAGCTTAATAAACTTAAATAAAACTATTGTTCAGGACTTTTTTGAAGAATGTGCGAGATCTATTCTCAAGGCACGCAATGATTTGCGAATCCTGGAATTGTGCAAGATGTTGATGTATGAAAATGTGAAGTGTTAGGATAGAGTTCTCAAGGCATGCAAATGATTTGTGAATCCTGGAATATTTGCTGTTGAAGATGGTGGTTTTTTTTCTTCTTCTAATTGGTTGGTGCTGGTCAGCCATCATTCCATTTAGTTCATTCCCAATATTCCAAATTTAGTAGTAGCTGGTTTTGTAATATTCTGGCCCCTTGATTTGGCTGGCAGCTTCCTTTGGATTCAATCATGCATATTTACAAGTTTGTTTGTGTTTACTTCATCCTAAACGTTCACTGACCGATGCATAGTTACTTTATGACATAGCCATGAATTTTTTTTTTTCCATCTGTTCCTGTTTTCTTTCTAAAAGTTGCTTTTGATTTTTTATGATTAGATAGGGTATCTAAATGGTGGTTTAAGCTTATTTATTAATTTGGATGTATGTCCCTGGCCGTTTTGTTAAATCTGTGATAGGCTTAGGCTGATCATATATTTTTTAATTTGTCACCAGTTTTTGAACGCATTCCAAACAAAATAGTTGATGTCCATGATCTTCTCTAATAAACAACTATTCTTGCATTTAATCATCGAGAGGCAACCAACAAGGCCATTTCAACTAAAACAAGTTTTTACCCTATATGCAGTAGTTGTTTTTCCCTTTCTTAGAGGATCTTGCATTTAAACATGGGATATTGTTGGTCCATAAAAAGATGGTAAGTGTTCCCTGTGTTGCTGATTTTTGTTTTTTCGGTCTTTGCTTGGCCAGCAGTGTTCCTGTGATTGATGGCCACGGAAATGCTGCGCTACAAGCACAGCTCCAATTCCAGATTGCAGAGAGTTACAGACAAGAGGGTCTGCCCTGGTGTGATATGTGCATGGTATGCCCGTATCTTTAGTAATCATCATCTTCTTCTTCTAATATGCATCAACTAACTTGCTTTGAATAGTTTCTATTGAGAAAGCACAATGGAAGTTATTTGCCAATATGTCAATACCATTTTAGAAGAAAATTTTATTTTTATTGTCTAGGATTGTTCTCTGTAACACATTATTTGCATTTGCAACTGTAGTTCCTTTTTTTCCCTGTGTGAAAACCGGCTCAAGGAAGAGAGAACACGGCAAAAAGAATTTAACTTAAATTTTGATGAAGTGATTCATGTGTGCTCTTGCCATAATACTCTCCTCTGGTATACCCTTATTAAATGTACCAAGCTCCAAGAGCATACTTTATTAATGGAAGTGTAAATTTCACTTTATAGCTTTTATCACCAAATTAATTGTAAGTATTGTTTCCCGTAGCGTTAGCACGGGCAGTATACTAGTAACTATCAATGTTTTGTCTCCATTCTTCACTGTCTGAAAAAGATGAATAACTGTTCTGTTGCATAGTCATCTGCATAGTAATATTTACTTTTGGATGCTCCAGACTGGTGTCTATCTTAGCACTTGATTTTTCATAATGTAGAACTATCACTATTTTCCTAAACATCTATGTTTCTTATATAAACAAGAATTGAACTCGCCTGATCATGTCGTGTTATTAATTTTAGCCTGTATGTCGCACAAATTAGTTGATCTTTTCTATGTGTGCCTAAGTTGTTAAATTTGCTAATCCATATGCTAATGTTAATGTTTTTATTCAATAGGAAGATGCAACTTAGTGGAGTGCTTGGAGTCATGACATGACCACAAGTGAAGCCATTATAAAAATGCCAAACAAGCTATGCCCAAGCACGGTCAGGAAGGCTGCAAGTGTTGTTGGGATGTTAGAAAATATTGTAGTGCTGCAAGTTTTGAGATTTCATGAAGTTCTCAGTGTACATACTATTTCGACGAATTGCATGTTTAATCAATGATTGTGTAATTTGGTTTTATGGCTTTATCCATATGCTTTGTTGATGTCAATTGAGTTTCTAATTAATTAATGGCGTTGCAATATTGTCCGGTGACACCAAACCAAAAGTGTTGTAAAAGCGGCTATTGGCAACCACATTTTATGTGGCAATATATCCTATAGCGACACATAATGAGCGTGGAAATAGAAGATATAGCCACCCAAACTTGCTGTGGTAATAGGTGATATAGCAACACCAATCACTATGCAATAGCAACAAGAACCGCCGTCGCAATAAAGAGTATAGCAACGAACAATCCGCAATAGCAATAGCGGCCACACCTTATAGCAACCAAACCTTGGGCGTGGCAATTGCACATGTTGCCACCACTTCTTGGTGTTGTGACATAAGTCCTGTTGCCACACTCGTTATGCGTGGCAATACATTGTGTTGCAAACACACATTCTTCGTTGCTAGTACACCATTTGCTACGACATGGGCACGTTTGCCATTGCAAGGTCCAGCAACGCCTTAGGCGTTGCATTAGTTGATGTTGCCACACATACAACCATAGCAAAAACCTAAGGACTGCAACGCCCATGTGTTGCAATTGCCAAAAGTATTTTGCAACACCGCCCAGCAAAGCGTTGTCCAAGGCTATACCCACGGTTGCACTTGCAACGCCTCGCAACGCCAAAGGTGTGGCCGCTATTGCTATGCGGATTGTTCGTTGCTATACTCTTTATTGCGACTGCACGAGTAAGCTGGCTCTTCTTCCCTTGCAATCACTATGTGTATGCATGCTCATTTCGTCCCATTATGTAGAATACATTGACTAAATATTATATTCTTAATCACAAATCTGAAATGGCAATTACTGAAAGATACATGCTTCTGATGCCAGTGCAAATACTGCTCTATCATTCTGTGGGTCAAGAAGAGCTTAATAAACTTAAATAAAACTATTGTTCAGGACTTTTTTGAAGAATGTGCGAGATCTATTCTCAAGGCACGCAATGATTTGCGAATCCTGGAATTGTGCAAGATGTTGATGTATGAAAATGTGAAGTGTTAGGATAGAGTTCTCAAGGCATGCAATGATTTGTGAATCCTGGAATATTTGCTGTTGAAGATGGTGGTTTTTTTCTTCTTCTAATTGGTTGGTGCTGGTCAGCCATCATTCCATTTAGTTCATTTCCCAATATTCCAAATTTAGTAGTAGCTGGTTTTGTAATATTCTGGCCCCTTGATTTGGCTGGCAGCTTCCTTTGGATTCAATCATGCATATTTACAAGTTTGTTTGTGTTTACTTCATCCTAAACGTTCACTGACCGATGCATAGTTACTTTATGACATAGCCATGAATTTTTTTTTTCCATCTGTTCCTGTTTTCTTTCTAAAAGTTGCTTTTGATTTTTATGATTAGATAGGGTATCTAAATGGTGGTTTAAGCTTATTTATTAATTTGGATGTATGTCCCTGGCCGTTTTGTTAAATCTGTGATAGGCTTAGGCTGATCATATATTTTTTAATTTGTCACCAGTTTTGAACGCATTCCAAACAAAATAGTTGATGTCCATGATCTTCTCTAATAAACAACTATTCTTGCATTTAATCATCGAGAGGCAACCAACAAGGCCATTTCAACTAAAACAAGTTTTTACCCTATATGCAGTAGTTGTTTTCCCTTTCTTAGAGGATCTTGCATTTAAACATGGGATATTGTTGGTCCATAAAAGATGGTAAGTGTTCCCTGTGTTGCTGATTTTTGTTTTTCGGTCTTTGCTTGGCCAGCAGTGTTCCTGTGATTGATGGCCACGGAAATGCTGCGCTACAAGCACAGCTCCAATTCCAGATTGCAGAGAGTTTACAGACAAGAGGGTCTGCCCTGGTGTGATATGTGCATGGTATGCCCGTATCTTTAGTAATCATCATCTTCTTCTTCTAATATGCATCAACTAACTTGCTTTGAATAGTTTCTATTGAGAAAGCACAATGGAAGTTATTTGCCAATATGTCAATACCATTTTAGAAGAAAATTTTATTTTTATTGTCTAGGATTGTTCTCTGTAACACATTATTTGCATTTGCAACTGTAGTTCCTTTTTTTCCCTGTGTGAAAACCGGCTCAAGGAAGAGAGAACACGGCAAAAGAATTTAACTTAAATTTTGATGAAGTGATTCATGTGTGCTCTTGCCATAATACTCTCCTCTGGTATACCCTTATTAAATGTACCAAGCTCCAAGAGCATACTTTATTAATGGAAGTGTAAATTTCACTTTATAGCTTTTATCACCAAATTAATTGTAAGTATTGTTTCCCGTAGCGTTAGCACGGGCAGTATACTAGTAACTATCAATGTTTTGTCTCCATTCTTCACTGTCTGAAAAAGATGAATAACTGTTCTGTTGCATAGTCATCTGCATAGTAATATTTACTTTTGGATGCTCCAGACTGGTGTCTATCTTAGCACTTGATTTTTTCATAATGTAGAACTATCACTATTTTTCCTAAACATCTATGTTTCTTATATAAACAAGAATTGAACTCGCCTGATCATGTCGTGTTATTAATTTTAGCCTGTATGTCGCACAAATTAGTTGATCTTTTCTATGTGTGGCCTAAGTTGTTAAATTTGCTAATCCATATGCTAATGTTAATGTTTTTATTCAATAGGAAGATGCAACTTAGTGGAGTGCTTGGAGTCATGACATGACCACAAGTGAAGCCATTATAAAAAATGCCAAACAAGCTATGCCCAAGCACGGTCAGGAAGGCTGCAAGTGTTGTTGGGATGTTAGAAAATATTGTAGTGCTGCAAGTTTTGAGATTTCATGAAGTTCTCAGTGTACATACTATTTCGACGAATTGCATGTTTAATCAATGATTGTGTAATTTGGTTTTATGGCTTTTATCCATATGCTTTGTTGATGTCAATTGAGTTTCTAATTAATTAATGGCGTTGCAATATTGTCCGGTGACACCAAACCAAAAGTGTTGTAAAAGCGGCTATTGGCAACCACATTTTATGTGGCAATATATCCTATAGCGACACATAATGAGCGTGGAAATAGAAGATATAGCCACCCAAACTTGCTGTGGTAATAGGTGATATAGCAACACCAATCACTATGCAATAGCAACAAGAACCGCCGTCGCAATAAAGAGTATAGCAACGAACAATCCGCATAGCAATAGCGGCCACACCTTTGGCGTTGCGAGGCGTTGCAAGTGCAACCGTGGGTATAGCCTTGGACAACGCTTTTGCTGGGCGGTGTTGCAAATACTTTTTGGCAATTGCAACACATGGGCGTTGCAGTCCTTAGGTTTTGCTATGGTTGTATTGTGTGGCAACATCAACTAATGCAACGCCTAAGGCGTTGCTGGACCTTGCAATGGCAACGTGCCCATGTCGTAGCAAATGGTGTACTAGCAACGAAGAATGTGTGTTGCAACACAATGTATTGCCACGCATAACGAGTGTGGCAACAGGACTTATGTCACAACACCAAGAAGTGGTGGCAACATGTGCAATTGCCACGCCCAAGGTTTGGTTGCTATAAGGTGTGGCCGCTATTGCTATGCGGATTGTTCGTTTGCTATACTCTTTATTGCGACGGCGGTTCTTGTTGCTATTGCATAGTGATTGGTGTTGCTATATCACCTATTACCACAGCAAGTTTGGGTGGCTATATCTTCTATTTCCACGCTCATTATGTGTCGCTATAGGATATATTGCCACATAAAATGTGGTTGCCAATAGCCGCTTTTACAACACTTTTGGTTTGGTGTCACCGGACAAATATTGCAACGCCATTAATTAATTAGAAACTCAATTGACATCAACAAAGCATATGGATAAAGCCATAAAACCAAATTACACAATCATTGATTAAACATGCAATTCGTCGAAATAGTATGTACACTGAGAACTTCATGAAATCTCAAAACTTGCAGCACTACAATATTTTCTAACATCCCAACAACACTTGCAGCCTTCCTGACCGTGCTTGGGCATAGCTTGTTTGGCATTTTTATAATGGCTTCACTTGTGGTCATGTCATGACTCCAAGCACTCCACTAAGTTGCATCTTCCTATTGAATAAAAACATTAACATTAGCATATGGATTAGCAAATTTAACAACTTAGGCACACATAGAAAAAGATCAACTAATTTGTGCGACATACAGGCTAAAATTAATAACACGACATGATCAGGCGAGTTCAATTCTTGTTTATATAAGAAACATAGATGTTTAGGAAAATAGTGATAGTTCTACATTATGAAAAATCAAGTGCTAAGATAGACACCAGTCTGGAGCATCCAAAAGTAAATATTACTATGCAGATGACTATGCAACAGAACAGTTATTCATCTTTTTCAGACAGTGAAGAATGGAGACAAAACATTGATAGTTACTAGTATACTGCCCGTGCTAACGCTACGGGAAAACAATACTTACAATTAATTTGGTGATAAAAGCTATAAAGTGAAATTTACACTTCCATTAATAAAGTATGCTCTTGGAGCTTGGTACATTTAATAAGGGTATACCAGAGGAGAGTATTATGGCAAGAGCACACATGAATCACTTCATCAAAATTTAAGTTAAATTCTTTTGCCGTGTTCTCTCTTCCTTGAGCCGGTTTTTCACACAGGGAAAAAAGGAACTACAGTTGCAAATGCAAATAATGTGTTACAGAGAACAATCCTAGACAATAAAAATAAAATTTTCTTCTAAAATGGTATTGACATATTGGCAAATAACTTCCATTGTGCTTTCTCAATAGAAACTATTCAAAGCAAGTTAGTTGATGCATATTAGAAGAAGAAGATGATGATTACTAAAGATACGGGCATACCATGCACATATCACACCAGGGCAGACCCTCTTGTCTGTAACTCTCTGCAATCTGGAATTGGAGCTGTGCTTGTAGCGCAGCATTTCCGTGGCCATCAATCACAGGAACACTGCTGGCCAAGCAAAGACCGAAAAACAAAAATCAGCAACACAGGGAACACTTACCATCTTTTATGGACCAACAATATCCCATGTTTAAATGCAAGATCCTCTAAGAAAGGGAAAACAACTACTGCATATAGGGTAAAAACTTGTTTTAGTTGAAATGGCCTTGTTGGTTGCCTCTCGATGATTAAATGCAAGAATAGTTGTTTATTAGAGAAGATCATGGACATCAACTATTTTGTTTGGAATGCGTTCAAAACTGGTGACAAATTAAAAAATATATGATCAGCCTAAGCCTATCACAGATTTAACAAAACGGCCAGGGACATACATCCAAATTAATAAATAAGCTTAAACCACCATTTAGATACCCTATCTAATCATAAAAATCAAAAGCAACTTTTAGAAAGAAAACAGGAACAGATGGAAAAAAAAATTCATGGCTATGTCATAAAGTAACTATGCATCGGTCAGTGAACGTTTAGGATGAAGTAAACACAAACAAACTTGTAAATATGCATGATTGAATCCAAAGGAAGCTGCCAGCCAAATCAAGGGGCCAGAATATTACAAAACCAGCTACTACTAAATTTGGAATATTGGGAATGAACTAAATGGAATGATGGCTGACCAGCACCAACCAATTAGAAGAAGAAAAAACCACCATCTTCAACAGCAAATATTCCAGGATTCACAAATCATTGCATGCCTTGAGAACTCTATCCTAACACTTCACATTTTCATACATCAACATCTTGCACAATTCCAGGATTCGCAAATCATTGCGTGCCTTGAGAATAGATCTCGCACATTCTTCAAAAAGTCCTGAACAATAGTTTTATTTAAGTTTATTAAGCTCTTCTTGACCCACAGAATGATAGAGCAGTATTTGCACTGGCATCAGAAGCATGTATCTTTCAGTAATTGCCATTTCAGATTTGTGATTAAGAATATAATATTTAGTCAATGTATTCTACATAATGGGACGAAATGAGCATGCATACACATAGTGATTGCAAGGGAAGAAGAGCCAGCTTACTCGTGCAGTCGCAGCGAAGCTGAATCGGACCGTGGCATGTTCATGGTCACCCGCAATTCAGCGACACGACGACGGCGACGAGCACGTGGTAGTGGACGGCGAAGGCAGCCGCCACCGTCGCAGCCTCATCCTCCCACGCCACTACTTCCTAGGCCCACGCCGCTGCCACCCACACTACTGCCCCAGCCTCCTGGGACCGGCGCCTCCCACATTGATCAGCGCCGCTACCTCCCTGGTCTTTGCATTTATTAAAGGAAAAAACAGGGACTAAAATAAGATCTTCGCATTTCAGAAAAACGGGGACTACAACAAGACAAGCACAATGACAAAATTTAGCAACAATCCCCAATTAAGAACCTAAGCAATTGGAGAAATTGACTGCATCTATGCACAAAAAATCACATAATTGTATATTAGAGAAATGCAAAAGAATTAGTACTGCAAAAAAAAACAAGCAGAGTTCCAATTGTCAGGATAACTATTTAGTGTAATTCAGACTGCATCCCTGCACAACGAAATTGTAGAACCGCCACTATAGTGCCACATCAAAAGGAGAAAACTGGAAAAACTTCCTAGAAATTTGGACTGCATTCCTACAAACTGCAGAGCAAAATTGCACGCACTGTTAGATCAAAACACCCGAGAAGGGTGCGAACCACCAAAAATCTGCAGCGCTCCATCAAGAGGGGAAAGAAAGTGCAGATGGAATGTGCAGGTGATAGCTACTACCATTGAAGAAGTCCATCAATGGCGGCTCAGATCCCTCACAGGAGCTCAAGCTTATCAAGTGGTATGACCTACACATGCTTTGATTTACAAGTGGTGTCATTCCAACATTAAGATAGTGTCCATCAAAAATGCAAGATTCAAGTGTCAACCATCTACACCCTAGTGCAACCCTTTTGTGGAGATGATGCATACCTTTTGTGGCAATTAATGACAAAGGGGGGAGAAGTTGGTACAAAGATATGAAATATGTTGCACTATGGGGAGTTTGCATGACAAAGGAATTGGATATGGACATAACCAAGAGGGGGCAAGATTGGAGAATGCAAGGGGATCAAAATTTTCTTGGATAGTAGAAGCACACAAGTAGGGGGAGCAAGCTCATGAATACATGGTTGATGCATTTGTTTGTGCATTACATTTGCTTGCTTGCATTGCATAAGTTTTAATTTCCTTCATGCTTGTGTGCAAGGGTTTGCTATAGCTAACACTTGGATGATGATTGATGTAGTGGTATCTAGTCTTAGTATAGCAAGTGGTAACTAGAACCTTGTTTATAATGTTAACGTCGCGTGGTATCTAGTTTCACTTGTTTCTAGCAAGGTTTGATGCTAAGGATGGTTTGACAAGTGGTATACATGCTACAAAGGTACATTTCTATCTTGTATACCTTATCATCACTTAGTAGTGATAACACTCCCACAAATTTCATATTTATGCAAGTGTGCAAGCTTGAAACCAAACCATTTGAGCACACATGTAGGGGGAGTTACCACTACTAAGTCGGGTTTTATGGCGCTTATCCAAATCTTAAAAATGAGCTTAAAAGTTGTATAAGTAGCATAAAATCCAAATACGCTTAATTTCCATATTTTCGTAGAGTTGTCATCAATTACCAAAAAGAGGGAGATTGAAAGGTCCTTGTTTGGTTTTGGTAATTGAGTGACAACCTAGGTGGACTAATATGTGTTTATGTTGAGATACACAGGTGATTAGTCCACAGGTACACTAGTATGAGCAACTTGAGCCATGGTGGTGAAGTGTCTTGAACTATGTTTGTGTCAATAAAGGAGCTCATTGCATATGAGACATGACATGGAGTCATGTGGCTAGGTGTAGAAGATCAAGACATGGCTTGGCTGCGATGGACCGGTTGCAAGTGTGAAGGGCAAGTCGGAGGCTTTGGAGTGACGCACCGCACGTGGCGGAGAAGCTTGAGCAAGGACTTGGCGCCGGTGGACCAAGGCAACGGTGAAGAGCAAGCTAAGTTGTGATCGATGAACCAATAAGGCCACATGGTGATATGAAGTGGATCATATCATCAACATGGAGATGAAATGGAATGAGCAAGGCAAAGGTATATTTGTAGGGCATTTCATTTCACCGGTCTAAGGTTGAGTAGAGAAGAAACAGACCGGGTTTAGGATAGATAGCCGTACTATAAAGAGGGGAAATCTTTTAGTTGCAACGGTTATCTAGTGCCACGAAGTGTGAGTCTCATGTGCATATGCTCTCATGTGCATATGCATTGCGCTTAGTGACGTGGTGAGGTGCTTGAGAAAGCCCTAAAAAAGCTTTGTGAAAATGCTAACTCTAAGTGCCTAATTTGTTTTGGTATTTGTTGGGAAGTTAGCACCTTAAAAAGGGTTAAAAAGGAGAAGTTTTGGTCTTTGAAGCGGGCCTGATGCTCATATTCCGGTCCAGCTCAATTGAATTGCCAGGCAGGGGTGCTCTGCTGTTTGGCGCAACTCAACCAGAATTTTGGGTGGCCTGAACCAGAAATTCTAGCTCATGGTTGAGTGAGCTCGCTGCTGGGGAGGCTGGCGCGCATGGGCCGAGCCCAACTGACCAGCATTGTGGGAGCGTCTGCATTTTGGCGAGTTGGGCCGCTGTCTGCGCGGGAGCGCTAGGTGGGCCGCCGGCCCATCGACCGAGTGGAGCAGAGTGCTGCCGTCGCTGCCGTTTTCTTTTTTGGTGTGGGCCTGCCCTGGCAAGCAGAGAGAGGGAAAGCCTAGGCGCTTGCAACCGAGTAGGGCTGGCCCATCAACAGGGCTGTGCGGGTGGCTAGTTTGGAGTAGGTGCCCGACGCCAGGGCACTGCTGGGCGTCTGCACGTTGGGGCCCGGCCTATCGTTCGTTTCAACGAGCGAATGAGGGAGTCACGTCGGTGTGCATGGGGGCGCGTGTGGCCGCTTGTCGCTCGCCTGTTCGGTGCTGCTTGTTGACCATGAGCAGACGGAGTGCTAGTTGGGGGCCCACTCTGGGTGGTGATGGCAGGTGCGTGCGCATGAGCGCATTATCGCCTCGCCACTCTGCTCTATCCATTGGGCTGAGAGGCCCGCACGACAGTAGCAAAGGAGAGCAGAGTGCCGTTAGGTGGTGCAGGAAGGGTGCGCCTAGGCCAAGCCTGGGTGTGATTGGCTGGCTGCTTTAGGGGGTTCCTCCCCCTTTCTTCTTCATCAGCTCACTCCCCATTGTTGCATATTTTGAGCTAGGGTTCCTTCTCCCTCTCCTCTTTCTCTCTCTTTCTATGCGCCAAATCTTGTGAGAGATTGAGTGCTCTTTGTGGGTGATGTTGAGGGATTGAAGATCCACCTCCTCCCCTTCTTCTCCCTCTCTAGGCTTAGTGCTAATTTTTGGGAGAGGTTGAGAGACCTAGTGTGTGCATTTGAGGATTGCATTTGGTGGCACTAGGAAATCTTTGTGATTGGGGATTTCTTGTTACTCTTGGAGGTTGCCACCTCCTAGATGGTTTGGTGGATTATGGTCTCTGTTGTGAAGCCCGCGTGAAGTTGTGCTTGGCTCCGGAGAAGGATTTGTGAGGGGTGTTGTGGTCGCCCCACGGGAGATCGCGAAGAGCAACTCTAGTAGAGCGAGGTGTGAAGAGCACCAAGTGGTCCAGCCGGATCGAAAGCTAGAGCTCATGGTGAGCACTCCACGTGGGAGAGTGCGACTTGAGGGTCACCACTAGCTAGAGGATCGGCGGCAACCTTGGGCTTGCCTCAATAGGGATTAAGTGGTTGGCAAACCACCGAACTTCGGGATAAAAATCGCTGTGTCAACTTGTCTACAACTTCTTGTTGGTTTGCAATCTCCATACACAAGCTTGTTCATTCTTGTTCATATATTGTGCTTGTGTTGTTGCTCTTGCGTAACTAGTTTTCTTGTGTAGCTTGCTAGTTACATTGCTTAGTTCGTGTAGCTAAGTAGTTGTTGAGCTCTCTAGTTTGGTTTGTGTAGCCTTGCTAGTTGAGTAGTGCTAGTGTGCTTAGGCTTTGTGCGCTTTGCTCACTAAGGTGTGTAGGAGCTCCCCAGTTACTTGAGCTAGTTGCATAGGTTTGATTGACCTTGCAAACTAGAATTATGTAGGTGAGATCTACCTAGCCCGGCACCTTAGTTGCTCAATTAGGATCTTTTGTAAGGTGCTTTAAAACATAGATAGAGGGTGTAGTCTTGGCTAGATCGAGTAGTTTTATTCCGCATTTATTTCGGTTAGCCGGTGCGATTAAGTTTTAGAAAGGACTATTCACATCTAGTCCGCCATCTCGACCTACCACTTGTGACCTTGTTGATGAGGTTTCATGCATGCTATGGTTGATCCCTTCTCAAGGTTGTTCACCATGTATTCATGGTTATCTTGAAAAGGTTGAGCATAGCACTTTCCCTCCAATTCAATCAAGTCCCTTCTTAGCCTCTCAATTTCTTCCTTGAGCTCTTCATTTTCTTTTCTAATGGAATCATCACAAATTTCTACAAATACATGCTCAACGGAAGGATGGCTTGCTTGAGACCAACAATTGTTAGCACATGATAAAACAGATGGAACTTGTGTATAAGTGCACTTGTGAGTGTGAGGTTGGTATGATTTTACCATTGTTACCACAACCTCATGAGTAATTTCTAGCATGAGATGAGAATCCATAAGCTTCTCATGAGAGCACAAGAGCTCATCATGATTTTCTTGCAAAATCTCATTCTTGCTAGTAAGCCTTTCCACTTTGTCCTTGAGCATATAATTCTCATCTTCTAATTGAGCAACACAAGATAGATAGTTAATAGTACAAGTTTGCTCAATTGATAAGTTTTCATACCTTTCGACCAAACTAGCATGAGAGCACTTAAGCTTTTGATGCTCTTTGGTCAACTTCTCCATGCATTTGATCTTTTTGATGAGAAACTCTTCTTGATTGTGAAGTGTTTCTTCTTGCTCTTCAATTTTCTCTATGAACTTGAGCACGATCAACTTGTCTTTCTTGCTTAGATGTGCAAAGTGTTGATTGAACTCATCATCATCACTTTCATCTTCACTCTCGCTCTCACTTCCACTTTCACTCTCACTCTCACTTGCCACACTTCTCTTTTTTTGCCATGAGACTCACATGAGAAGTGGCATAGAGAGTTGAGCTTCTCGGTGAGGTGGATTCATCATTTGGCATCCACCGATCACAAGCTTCTTCTTCCTTCAAAATGTTAGTCTCACAAGAACTAGAGGAAGTAGAAGTACCACATGTAAAAGCATTGTTCCCAATCACCATTTCGTTACCTTCCACATATGTTGGTGAGGGAGTGGATGTGGCATGATCACTTTGACCTTTTGAGAGAATCACTTGAGGCTCTTCATTTGTTGGTGAAGTTGAGCACTCCTCAAGTGGTTCCTCCAATGAGAGCAACTTCTCATCACATTTGGACTTGTCATATCTTTCTTTGAGCGTGGTCCAAATGAAATGAGCATCCTCAAGCGGTTCACCATCTCCAAAAATGACAATATCAAATACATCTTCACTCAAAGCACTAAATAATACATTAGTAGCTTGAGCATTGAGTTGTAAGCATTTCACTTCCTCTTTAGATAACTTGGCCAAATCAACACTAGGAGGAGAAATGCTTACATCTACAATCTGCTCGATTTGAGGACCCATGGCCCTAAAAATAGTAAGCACACTCGCGGACCAAGATGCATAATTTGAACCATCTAAAAGGAGAAGTTCTAGAGTTACCTCCTCACTTGTTGACAATCATCTCTCAAGGCGGTTAAGCCCGTAATTGAGAGCCTAGATCTGATACCAATTGAAAAGACTTTGATGTCGCCTAGAGGGGGGTGAATAGGCCAGTTTAAAACAAAATTCAAACTTGTTGTTAGAGACCTGCGTGGCACTGCCGCTCAGTGAGCAGCACTGCCGCTCAGCGGCACTGCCAGGCAGCAAGTGTACCTGTGGACTAATCACCTGTGTATCTCAACATAAACACATATTAGTCCACCTAGGTTGTCACTCAATTACCAAAACCAAACAAGGACCTTTCAATCTCCCTCTTTTTGGTAATTGATGACAACTCTACGAAAATATGGAAATTAAGCGTATTTGGATTTTATGCTACTTATACAACTTTTAAGCTCATTTTTAAGATTTGGATAAGCGCCATAAAACCCGACTTAGTAGTGGTAACTCCCCCTACATGTGTGCTCAAATGGTTTGGTTTCAAGCTTGCACACTTGCATAAATATGAAATTTGTGGGAGTGTTATCACTACTAAGTGATGATAAGGTATACAAGATAGAAATGTACCTTTGTAGCATGTATACCACTTGTCAAACCATCCTTAGCATCAAACCTTGCTAGAAACAAGTGAAACTAGATACCACGCGACGTTAACATTATAAACAAGGTTCTAGTTACCACTTGCTATACTAAGACTAGATACCACTACATCAATCATCATCCAAGTGTTAGCTATAGCAAACCCTTGCACACAAGCATGAAGGAAATTAAAACTTATGCAATGCAAGCAAGCAAATGTAATGCACAAACAAATGCATCAACCATGTATTCATGAGCTTGCTCCCCCTACTTGTGTGCTTCTACTATCCAAGAAAATTTTGATCCCCTTGCATTCTCCAATCTTGCCCCCTCTTGGTTATGTCCATATCCAATTCCTTTGTCATGCAAACTCCCCATAGTGCAACATATTTCATATCTTTGTACCAACTTCTCCCCCCTTTGTCATTAATTGCCACAAAAGGTATGCATCATCTCCACAAAAGGGTTGCACTAGGGTGTAGATGGTTGACACTTGAATCTTGCATTTTTGATGGACACTATCTTAATGTTGGAATGACACCACTTGTAAATCAAAGCATGTGTAGGTCATACCACTTGATAAGCTTGAGCTCCTGTGAGGGATCTGAGCCGCCATTGATGGACTTCTTCAATGGTAGTAGCTATCACCTGCACATTCCATCTGCACTTTCTTTCCCCTCTTGATGGAGCGCTGCAGATTTTTGGTGGTTCGCACCCTTCTCGGGTGTTTTGATCTAACAGTGCGTGCAATTTTGCTCTGCAGTTTGTAGGAATGCAGTCCAAATTTCTAGGAAGTTTTTCCAGTTTTCTCCTTTTGATGTGGCACTATAGTGGCGGTTCTACAATTTCGTTGTGCAGGGATGCAGTCTGAATTACACTAAATAGTTATCCTGACAATTGGAACTCTGCTTGTTTTTTTTTGCAGTACTAATTCTTTTGCATTTCTCTAATATACAATTATGTGATTTTTTGTGCATAGATGCAGTCAATTTCTCCAATTGCTTAGGTTCTTAATTGGGGATTGTTGCTAAATTTTGTCATTGTGCTTGTCTTGTTGTAGTCCCCGTTTTTCTGAAATGCGAAGATCTTATTTTAGTCCCTGTTTTTTCCTTTAATAAATGCAAAGACCAGGGAGGTAGCGGCGCTGATCAATGTGGGAGGCGCCGGTCCCAGGAGGCTGGGGCAGTAGTGTGGGTGGCAGCGGCGTGGGCCTAGGAAGTAGTGGCGTGGGAGGATGAGGCTGCGACGGTGGCGGCTGCCTTCGCCGTCCACTACCACGTGCTCGTCGCCGTCGTCGTGTCGCTGAATTGCGGGTGACCATGAACATGCCACGGTCCGATTCAGCTTCGCTGCGACTGCACGAGTAAGCTGGCTCTTCTTCCCTTGCAATCACTATGTGTATGCATGCTCATTTCGTCCCATTATGTAGAATACATTGACTAAATATTATATTCTTAATCACAAATCTGAAATGGCAATTACTGAAAGATACATGCTTCTGATGCCAGTGCAAATACTGCTCTATCATTCTGTGGGTCAAGAAGAGCTTAATAAACTTAAATAAAACTATTGTTCAGGACTTTTTGAAGAATGTGCGAGATCTATTCTCAAGGCACGCAATGATTTGCGAATCCTGGAATTGTGCAAGATGTTGATGTATGAAAATGTGAAGTGTTAGGATAGAGTTCTCAAGGCATGCAATGATTTGTGAATCCTGGAATATTTGCTGTTGAAGATGGTGGTTTTTTCTTCTTCTAATTGGTTGGTGCTGGTCAGCCATCATTCCAT
>JAHUYU010003631.1:0-16882 GCA_030439765.1 Tripidium arundinaceum | reverse complement strand
GGGATGGACCAGAGCACGACGATGGTGGGCGTCCGGTTCTGCCTCCCCATGAGCCCCTTGAGGAACGGGTAGAGGTGGACGATGACCCAGAAGGAGAAGAAGAGCTTGCCGAAGAGCGGGCCCCAGGAGCCGTACCCGTTGTTGACGGCGTCGGAGACTCCCGCCACGATGCCCACCATGTTGATGATGATGAGCGTGGTGGGGGGCACCAGCAGGGTGGTCCACTTGAAGAGGTAGAGCTCCCCGAAGGCGTCGGCCTCGTCGCCGGCCGCCTTGGAGGTGACGGTGAAGCTGGTGTCCACGCCGCCCAGCACCTTGAGGAAGCCCTGGAACACGGCGAAGAGGTGCGCGGAGACGCCGCCGATGACCCAGAACTGCTCGTTGCGCCACCAGTCCTCGATGCTCACCCCGCTCCACCGCAGCTCCAGGACGCTCGTCGCGATGATGGACAGGAAGAGCGCGATGAACCAGATGCTGGCAAGGTTGTTGAGCTGTCGTACACGTCCAAGTAATTAAGCCACACACGGGCACACGGCAGTTAAGTTCATGTCCTGGAATGTACAGTACAGTCGTCGTCAATAATGCAACTCGATCGATCACTCACCGTGGGAATGATGAACTTGCCGGTGAGCAGGCAGACGGCGGGGATGGTGCAGTAGGCGAGCAGCGGGATGGAGGTGAAGGGGTAGACGATGGTGTTGGTGTAGGCGAAGCGCTCCAGCCACTTGAGCCGGCCGCCGTAGGCGTACCAGAGCGGGCAGTGGCGGCTCATGAAGATCTCCACGGACCCCAGCGCCCAACGCAGCACCTGGTGGAGACGATCGGACAGGTTGATGGGCGCCGACCCCTTGAACGCCGGCCGTGTCGGCGTGCAGTACACCGACTTCCATCCCCGGCAGTGCATTTGAACCCCGTCAGAATATCCTCTGTCACCGATCCGTAGATCCACCCAATCTATTATCATGACAAGAAGAAATAAAAGATTGGTGTTAGCATCAAAGCACCAGTGGTCTAGTGGTAGAATAGTACCCTGCCACGGTACAGACCCGGGTTCGATTCCCGGCTGGTGCAAATGTTTTTTTTATTTTCTTTTTTTTGGCCAGTTGTATGTATATAATAATGAAAAAAAAAATGAAAAATGTATACATACCTCCTTGCCCCACTCGGTCTTCTCCTCGTATCCGCAGCTGATGACGTGGATGGCCTCCTTGATGAGCGCGGCGGGGTCGGCGGCGGCGCCCTGCGGCAGGCCGCCGTCCTCGACGAGCGTGGAGGCGATGAACACGGGCGACTGGCCGAACCGCTTCTCGAAGCTCTTCTGCGACATGAGCGAGGAGCGCTCCAGCTCGTCGTACCCCTCCAGCCCCTCCTCGATCTCCTCCAGCTCGAACGCGCGCTGGTGCTTCTTGTACAGCCCGCCGCCGCCCTTCTTGCTGCCGGCCACCGACCCACCGCCGAGCCTGTCCTTTTTGCTCCGCTTCCTGTAGAAGCCGAGCAGGCCCCGGCGCGGCTCCTCGCCGCTGTCGGCGCCGCCGCCCTTCTTGTCCTTGCGAGCCTTGCCGCGCTTGCCGCCGCCGAAGCAGCAGCAGCAGCAGCACCACGACGGCCAGCAGTCGCACGTCATCTTGGGCCGCTTCTCCGGCCGCGGCGGGTCGTAGCCGTACAGCGCCTGCCGGTTGAACACGCACCCCGTGCCGACGTACACCGGGCCCTGGATGCCGTCCAGCCCCTTCATGTTGATCTGCAAGCCGCATGCAGGAGGAAGGAGGACGAAGAGACCAGAATCAGATGAGAGATGCATGCAGGGAAAGGAAACAAATTAAAAGCAGCTGCGGTTGGCGTACGTCGAAGAAGACGACGTTCCGGTTGGCGTATCGGTCGTGTCGGTCGATGCCGTCGAATCGCTGCGGGAACTGCACGTAGCAGAGCTTCTTCCCCAGCTGCGGGTCCATGAGGAAGCACATGGCCTCGCGCACGGCCTTGCTGTTGTTCACGTAGTGGTCGCAGTCGAGGTTGAGGATGAAGGGCGCGTTGGTGAGCACGGCGGAGACGCGCACCAGCGCGTTCATGGCGCCGGCCTTCTTGTGGTGGTTGTAGCCGGGGCGCTTCTCACGGGACACGTACACCAGGCGCGGCAGCTCGTGGCCCTCCACGTCCAGCGCGCCCTGGCTGCCGAGGTACACCTGGATCATGCCCGGGTGGTCGCGCGTGTTGTTCCCGGGCCACGGCGTGCCGTCCTGCATCACCCACCCTTCCTCGGGCTTCTTCTGCGCCTTGGCCACCAGCGCGTTGATCCGGACCTTGAACTCCTCGTACTCCCTCTGAATATATATATGATGTTATATATAGATTATTATATTCATTCATCCAGATCAAGCACCATATATTATTATATAAAGAGAGAGAGGGGACAGAGGATATTCTGACGGGGTTCAAAATGCACTGCCGGGGATGGAAGTCGGTGTACTGCACGCCGACACGGCCGGCGTTCAAGGGGTCGGCGCCCATCAACCTGTCCGATCGTCTCCACCAGGTGCTGCGTTGGGCGCTGGGGTCCGTGGAGATCTTCATGAGCCGCCACTGCCCGCTCTGGTACGCCTACGGCGGCCGGCTCAAGTGGCTGGAGCGCTTCGCCTACACCAACACCATCGTCTACCCCTTCACCTCCATCCCGCTGCTCGCCTACTGCACCATCCCCGCCGTCTGCCTGCTCACCGGCAAGTTCATCATTCCCACGGTGAGTGATCGATCGAGTTGCATTATTGACGACGACTGTACTGTACATTCCAGGACATGAACTTAACTGCCGTGTGCCCGTGTGTGGCTTAATTACTTGGACGTGTACGACAGCTCAACAACCTTGCCAGCATCTGGTTCATCGCGCTCTTCCTGTCCATCATCGCGACGAGCGTCCTGGAGCTGCGGTGGAGCGGGGTGAGCATCGAGGACTGGTGGCGCAACGAGCAGTTCTGGGTCATCGGCGGCGTCTCCGCGCACCTCTTCGCCGTGTTCCAGGGCTTCCTCAAGGTGCTGGGCGGCGTGGACACCAGCTTCACCGTCACCTCCAAGGCGGCCGGCGACGAGGCCGACGCCTTCGGGGAGCTCTACCTCTTCAAGTGGACCACCCTGCTGGTGCCCCCCACCACGCTCATCATCATCAACATGGTGGGCATCGTGGCGGGAGTCTCCGACGCCGTCAACAACGGGTACGGCTCCTGGGGCCCGCTCTTCGGCAAGCTCTTCTTCTCCTTCTGGGTCATCGTCCACCTCTACCCGTTCCTCAAGGGGCTCATGGGGAGGCAGAACCGGACGCCCACCATCGTCGTGCTCTGGTCCATCCTCCTCGCCTCCATCTTCTCGCTCGTCTGGGTCAGGATCGACCCATTCATCCCCAAGGCCAAGGGCCCCATCCTCAAGCCATGCGGAGTCGAGTGCTGATAAGCTCACCTAGCTTGCTTGTTGCATACAGACACTTTTGGGCCAGGCTTCGATCTACTCATATTCGACTTGTTTAAGTTTGTACAAGTTTTGTGATCGAGTGAGATAAAGGGTTGGGTGTAAGAACTGTGGTGGATCGGAGTTCACTCAAATTAAAGGACATTCTTTTCTTTTTTTTTTCCTTCATTCATTCAGTTGCGATTAACGAGAAGGTGAAATCCTGGTAGCATTCCGCGATTTTTTGCCAGACTCGTTGTTGCTACTGCGGTGGAGTGGCGTGGTGGAATGGAGGCAGGGAACAAATGACTCGCCGACCTGGAGATCCACATCCACCTCGCCACGCTTGTTTTCCCCCCCACTCCACCGCCATCGTCGTCTCCTCTACGCACCACGCTGCCGACGACCACACCTCCCCTGTAACATGTTCTGTTTTTCATGTCAAGTGCATGTGACGTAGTCAACACAATGCCTTGGCCTGTTTTGTGATTCTCTCTGGCGTAGATCGGCGCCCTGAAGTAAGATAGAGAAGGTTGAATTCAAATTGTGTTTCTACTTAGTTACTAGTTCTTCCAATATATATATTGGTTGTATTGTATGAGAACATTCAGGTATAAACCTGGCTTTGGTTTTCATTGCTGCACATAGCACAAAGGTAACCACTTTGGCCAATTATTTGTAGCAAAAATCTAGAACTCCTCAGTGGTCCTAACGTGATCGCTGTTGTTGACATGTTGTTTCGGGATATTTGGGCAAAGTTATTAACAACACTGCTCTACAAAACCTTGTCCTCCTTTTTTGGTTCTCTCTTTTCTAAGGGATCTTGTAAACGTTTGTCATTTTTGTGCTCCCTTTGCCTTTGGATATCACAACTGTCTGGTTACCCCTTTGGAAGTCAGATATATGATGCTCGATTAGGAAACAAAGCAAGTGATACTTAAAATGCTCATAATTTGTTGTAGCTTCTTAATTTTCCATTTAGCTTACATCCTGAACATGAGCATTGCCATTCTTTGATGTACCATTTACCCCTTGACATACATATTAGTGTTGACGCCGATTCGGGTCACACAATAGCAAGGGCTAGCACGCCCGAGGATGCACACAGCCTATCATGTAGCGAGGACGCCCAAGGTCAACAAGACCGACCAACAGATTGGTACAGCCGATTATATGCCCGTTCTTCGCCCGAAAAGCTCGAGAACACCTCACGGGACCCATCGGGAAGGGGCACATCGATGTTGCCCTAGGGTTGGCAAGGCCACCTAGAACGCCGCCGAATCTCGTCGAGAGACGCGTCGAACAATAGAGGTTGGAAAAAATAGGGTAAAGAGAAAAAAGAGTCATAGATGTATTTTTGAACGATTCAATGTTGGATTACTCAATCGATCATGATCCTCCAGAATATATAGAGGGGGGGTGTGGTCGTCGGCAGCGTGGTGCGTAGAGGAGACGACGATGGCGGTGGAGTGGGGGGGAAAACAAGCGTGGCGAGGTGGATGTGGATCTCCAGGTCGGCGAGTCATTTGTTCCCTGCCTCCATTCCACCACGCCACTCCACCGCAGTAGCAACAACGAGTCTGGCAAAAAATCGCGGAATGCTACCAGGATTTCACCTTCTCGTTAATCGCAACTGAATGAATGAAGGAAAAAAAAAGAAAAGAATGTCCTTTAATTTGAGTGAACTCCGATCCACCACAGTTCTTACACCCAACCCTTTATCTCACTCGATCACAAAACTTGTACAAACTTAAACAAGTCGAATATGAGTAGATCGAAGCCTGGCCCAAAAGTGTCTGTATGCAACAAGCAAGCTAGGTGAGCTTATCAGCACTCGACTCCGCATGGCTTGAGGATGGGGCCCTTGGCCTTGGGGATGAATGGGTCGATCCTGACCCAGACGAGCGAGAAGATGGAGGCGAGGAGGATGGACCAGAGCACGACGATGGTGGGCGTCCGGTTCTGCCTCCCCATGAGCCCCTTGAGGAACGGGTAGAGGTGGACGATGACCCAGAAGGAGAAGAAGAGCTTGCCGAAGAGCGGGCCCCAGGAGCCGTACCCGTTGTTGACGGCGTCGGAGACTCCCGCCACGATGCCCACCATGTTGATGATGATGAGCGTGGTGGGGGGCACCAGCAGGGTGGTCCACTTGAAGAGGTAGAGCTCCCCGAAGGCGTCGGCCTCGTCGCCGGCCGCCTTGGAGGTGACGGTGAAGCTGGTGTCCACGCCGCCCAGCACCTTGAGGAAGCCCTGGAACACGGCGAAGAGGTGCGCGGAGACGCCGCCGATGACCCAGAACTGCTCGTTGCGCCACCAGTCCTCGATGCTCACCCCGCTCCACCGCAGCTCCAGGACGCTCGTCGCGATGATGGACAGGAAGAGCGCGATGAACCAGATGCTGGCAAGGTTGTTGAGCTGTCGTACACGTCCAAGTAATTAAGCCACACACGGGCACACGGCAGTTAAGTTCATGTCCTGGAATGTACAGTACAGTCGTCGTCAATAATGCAACTCGATCGATCACTCACCGTGGGAATGATGAACTTGCCGGTGAGCAGGCAGACGGCGGGGATGGTGCAGTAGGCGAGCAGCGGGATGGAGGTGAAGGGGTAGACGATGGTGTTGGTGTAGGCGAAGCGCTCCAGCCACTTGAGCCGGCCGCCGTAGGCGTACCAGAGCGGGCAGTGGCGGCTCATGAAGATCTCCACGGACCCCAGCGCCCAACGCAGCACCTGGTGGAGACGATCGGACAGGTTGATGGGCGCCGACCCCTTGAACGCCGGCCGTGTCGGCGTGCAGTACACCGACTTCCATCCCCGGCAGTGCATTTTGAACCCCGTCAGAATATCCTCTGTCCCCTCTCTCTCTTTATATAATAATATATGGTGCTTGATCTGGATGAATGAATATAATAATCTATATATAACATCATATATATATTCAGAGGGAGTACGAGGAGTTCAAGGTCCGGATCAACGCGCTGGTGGCCAAGGCGCAGAAGAAGCCCGAGGAAGGGTGGGTGATGCAGGACGGCACGCCGTGGCCCGGGAACAACACGCGCGACCACCCGGGCATGATCCAGGTGTACCTCGGCAGCCAGGGCGCGCTGGACGTGGAGGGCCACGAGCTGCCGCGCCTGGTGTACGTGTCCCGTGAGAAGCGCCCCGGCTACAACCACCACAAGAAGGCCGGCGCCATGAACGCGCTGGTGCGCGTCTCCGCCGTGCTCACCAACGCGCCCTTCATCCTCAACCTCGACTGCGACCACTACGTGAACAACAGCAAGGCCGTGCGCGAGGCCATGTGCTTCCTCATGGACCCGCAGCTGGGGAAGAAGCTCTGCTACGTGCAGTTCCCGCAGCGATTCGACGGCATCGACCGACACGACCGATACGCCAACCGGAACGTCGTCTTCTTCGACGTACGCCAACCGCAGCTGCTTTTAATTTGTTTCCTTTCCCTGCATGCATCTCTCATCTGATTCTGGTCTCTTCGTCCTCCTTCCTCCTGCATGCGGCTTGCAGATCAACATGAAGGGGCTGGACGGCATCCAGGGCCCGGTGTACGTCGGCACGGGGTGCGTGTTCAACCGGCAGGCGCTGTACGGCTACGACCCGCCGCGGCCGGAGAAGCGGCCCAAGATGACGTGCGACTGCTGGCCGTCGTGGTGCTGCTGCTGCTGCTGCTTCGGCGGCGGCAAGCGCGGCAAGGCTCGCAAGGACAAGAAGGGCGGCGGCGCCGACAGCGGCGAGGAGCCGCGCCGGGGCCTGCTCGGCTTCTACAGGAAGCGGAGCAAAAAGGACAGGCTCGGCGGTGGGTCGGTGGCCGGCAGCAAGAAGGGCGGCGGCGGGCTGTACAAGAAGCACCAGCGCGCGTTCGAGCTGGAGGAGATCGAGGAGGGGCTGGAGGGGTACGACGAGCTGGAGCGCTCCTCGCTCATGTCGCAGAAGAGCTTCGAGAAGCGGTTCGGCCAGTCGCCCGTGTTCATCGCCTCCACGCTCGTCGAGGACGGCGGCCTGCCGCAGGGCGCCGCCGCCGACCCCGCCGCGCTCATCAAGGAGGCCATCCACGTCATCAGCTGCGGATACGAGGAGAAGACCGAGTGGGGCAAGGAGGTATGTATACATTTTTCATTTTTTTTTTCATTATTATATACATACAACTGGCCAAAAAAAAGAAAATAAAAAAAACATTTGCACCAGCCGGGAATCGAACCCGGGTCTGTACCGTGGCAGGGTACTATTCTACCACTAGACCACTGGTGCTTTGATGCTAACACCAATCTTTTATTTCTTCTTGTCATGATAATAGATTGGGTGGATCTACGGATCGGTGACAGAGGATATTCTGACGGGGTTCAAAATGCACTGCCGGGGATGGAAGTCGGTGTACTGCACGCCGACACGGCCGGCGTTCAAGGGGTCGGCGCCCATCAACCTGTCCGATCGTCTCCACCAGGTGCTGCGTTGGGCGCTGGGGTCCGTGGAGATCTTCATGAGCCGCCACTGCCCGCTCTGGTACGCCTACGGCGGCCGGCTCAAGTGGCTGGAGCGCTTCGCCTACACCAACACCATCGTCTACCCCTTCACCTCCATCCCGCTGCTCGCCTACTGCACCATCCCCGCCGTCTGCCTGCTCACCGGCAAGTTCATCATTCCCACGGTGAGTGATCGATCGAGTTGCATTATTGACGACGACTGTACTGTACATTCCAGGACATGAACTTAACTGCCGTGTGCCCGTGTGTGGCTTAATTACTTGGACGTGTACGACAGCTCAACAACCTTGCCAGCATCTGGTTCATCGCGCTCTTCCTGTCCATCATCGCGACGAGCGTCCTGGAGCTGCGGTGGAGCGGGGTGAGCATCGAGGACTGGTGGCGCAACGAGCAGTTCTGGGTCATCGGCGGCGTCTCCGCGCACCTCTTCGCCGTGTTCCAGGGCTTCCTCAAGGTGCTGGGCGGCGTGGACACCAGCTTCACCGTCACCTCCAAGGCGGCCGGCGACGAGGCCGACGCCTTCGGGGAGCTCTACCTCTTCAAGTGGACCACCCTGCTGGTGCCCCCCACCACGCTCATCATCATCAACATGGTGGGCATCGTGGCGGGAGTCTCCGACGCCGTCAACAACGGGTACGGCTCCTGGGGCCCGCTCTTCGGCAAGCTCTTCTTCTCCTTCTGGGTCATCGTCCACCTCTACCCGTTCCTCAAGGGGCTCATGGGGAGGCAGAACCGGACGCCCACCATCGTCGTGCTCTGGTCCATCCTCCTCGCCTCCATCTTCTCGCTCGTCTGGGTCAGGATCGACCCATTCATCCCCAAGGCCAAGGGCCCCATCCTCAAGCCATGCGGAGTCGAGTGCTGATAAGCTCACCTAGCTTGCTTGTTGCATACAGACACTTTTGGGCCAGGCTTCGATCTACTCATATTCGACTTGTTTAAGTTTGTACAAGTTTTGTGATCGAGTGAGATAAAGGGTTGGGTGTAAGAACTGTGGTGGATCGGAGTTCACTCAAATTAAAGGACATTCTTTTCTTTTTTTTTTCCTTCATTCATTCAGTTGCGATTAACGAGAAGGTGAAATCCTGGTAGCATTCCGCGATTTTTTGCCAGACTCGTTGTTGCTACTGCGGTGGAGTGGCGTGGTGGAATGGAGGCAGGGAACAAATGACTCGCCGACCTGGAGATCCACATCCACCTCGCCACGCTTGTTTTCCCCCCCACTCCACCGCCATCGTCGTCTCCTCTACGCACCACGCTGCCGACGACCACACCTCCCCTGTAACATGTTCTGTTTTTCATGTCAAGTGCATGTGACGTAGTCAACACAATGCCTTGGCCTGTTTTGTGATTCTCTCTGGCGTAGATCGGCGCCCTGAAGTAAGATAGAGAAGGTTGAATTCAAATTGTGTTTCTACTTAGTTACTAGTTCTTCCAATATATATATTGGTTGTATTGTATGAGAACATTCAGGTATAAACCTGGCTTTGGTTTTCATTGCTGCACATAGCACAAAGGTAACCACTTTGGCCAATTATTTGTAGCAAAAATCTAGAACTCCTCAGTGGTCCTAACGTGATCGCTGTTGTTGACATGTTGTTTCGGGATATTTGGGCAAAGTTATTAACAACACTGCTCTACAAAACCTTGTCCTCCTTTTTTGGTTCTCTCTTTTCTAAGGGATCTTGTAAACGTTTGTCATTTTTGTGCTCCCTTTGCCTTTGGATATCACAACTGTCTGGTTACCCCTTTGGAAGTCAGATATATGATGCTCGATTAGGAAACAAAGCAAGTGATACTTAAAATGCTCATAATTTGTTGTAGCTTCTTAATTTTCCATTTAGCTTACATCCTGAACATGAGCATTGCCATTCTTTGATGTACCATTTACCCCTTGACATACATATTAGTGTTGACGCCGATTCGGGTCACACAATAGCAAGGGCTAGCACGCCCGAGGATGCACACAGCCTATCATGTAGCGAGGACGCCCAAGGTCAACAAGACCGACCAACAGATTGGTACAGCCGATTATATGCCCGTTCTTCGCCCGAAAAGCTCGAGAACACCTCACGGGACCCATCGGGAAGGGGCACATCGATGTTGCCCTAGGGTTGGCAAGGCCACCTAGAACGCCGCCGAATCTCGTCGAGAGACGCGTCGAACAATAGAGGTTGGAAAAAATAGGGTAAAGAGAAAAAAGAGTCATAGATGTATTTTTGAACGATTCAATGTTGGATTACTCAATCGATCATGATCCTCCAGAATATATAGAGGGGGTGGTCTTATTTCAGTAGAAAAGATTTCTAAAACGGAATCTACAAGTCTCCCATGATAAAAAAAACGAGTCGGGACCGAGTTGGACTCGAACCAGTCTCGGGCTAGGAAAGCCGGTCTGGCCAGTTTTCATAGGGCCGAGTCAGGCCATGCCGCACATCAACAGAAAAACCGACCTAGCCGGTTTCCCAAAACCTTGTTTTCCTTTCTTGGACTCCAAATGTGATGATCCAAACATGTTTCTTGATCGTCTTGACGCCAGGAACTCAATGATGGAGCTCATTACACTCATCAGCACAATTTTGTTGTCAATAATTAGTTTGTACTGTAACATGTTGAAAAGTTCATGTTTATACAAAGAATTTATTTCTTACATGGAATCTTGAAATCAAAATTCTTAGGAGTTGTTCATCAGCTATCTTGCTTTTTAGGAGTTTCTAAAACCAGGCAAAAATGTGCTACATCGACAATGAGTTCCAACTTCGAAGCATGGTGGCGAACTGGCGATGAAGGACGCAAAGGGCGCACAAGGCAGCGAGAAAGGGACTACACACATTGGGTATCCTTATTGCTAGGACGATCTGGAAACATTGAAATCGATGCATGTTTGACGACATCTCACCCTTGGAGACAATGGTGCTACAGGAGGCACACGACTAGGGTCACCTCTGGGTGATGGTAGGAGCAAAGGCGCTAGGCTCATTTCTAGGATACTAAGAAGGGTCGTGTTGTTTTTATATATCTTAAAGGACGTGAATGTTAGAAAAATTAATCCAAGCCGTGAGATCGACATGTAATGATATCACTTCTTTCTTTCTTTTTAAAAGAAAAACTCATGGCTTTATTATAACATAGGGGTTTCGGGGATATCACGAACCACAGAAAAATTTACAAGCTCTAGGAGAGGATCTGCTCGTACTTAGGATTGATCTAGTCCCAAGACAAAACCTATGCGAGCTAACTTATTGCACATTCGTTACAAAGCATATCAACCAAAGCACTGTGTGGATTAAATGAATTTAGACTTGAACACCTTCATCAAAACAAAGGAATCTGATTCAAGCTAGATTTGCAACATACCTTGACCTGCTACCACAGTGATTGCTGCCAAGCAAGCTTGGGCTTCTGCACATAGAGCATTATGTACACTTTCCAAATTCCCTGTCCTCGCCAGAACCACCAAACCTTCATGATCCCTCACTACAAATCCCCAAGCTCCAGTCTTCCTATCTTGAAGAAAAAAACCATCAAAATTAATCTTCATAAACTTCGATTTTGCCAGACTCGTTGTTGCTACTGCGGTGGAGTGGCGTGGTGGAATGGAGGCAGGGAACAAATGACTCGCCGACCTGGAGATCCACATCCACCTCGCCACGCTTGTTTTCCCCCCACTCCACCGCCATCGTCGTCTCCTCTACGCACCACGCTGCCGACGACCACACCTCCCCTGTAACATGTTCTGTTTTTCATGTCAAGTGCATGTGACGTAGTCAACACAATGCCTTGGCCTGTTTTGTGATTCTCTCTGGCGTAGATCGGCGCCCTGAAGTAAGATAGAGAAGGTTGAATTCAAATTGTGTTTCTACTTAGTTACTAGTTCTTCCAATATATATATTGGTTGTATTGTATGAGAACATTCAGGTATAAACCTGGCTTTGGTTTTCATTGCTGCACATAGCACAAAGGTAACCACTTTGGCCAATTATTTGTAGCAAAAATCTAGAACTCCTCAGTGGTCCTAACGTGATCGCTGTTGTTGACATGTTGTTTCGGGATATTTGGGCAAAGTTATTAACAACACTGCTCTACAAAACCTTGTCCTCCTTTTTTGGTTCTCTCTTTTCTAAGGGATCTTGTAAACGTTTGTCATTTTGTGCTCCCTTTGCCTTTGGATATCACAACTGTCTGGTTACCCCTTTGGAAGTCAGATATATGATGCTCGATTAGGAAACAAAGCAAGTGATACTTAAAATGCTCATAATTTGTTGTAGCTTCTTAATTTTCCATTTAGCTTACATCCTGAACATGAGCATTGCCATTCTTTGATGTACCATTTACCCCTTGACATACATATTAGTGTTGACGCCGATTCGGGTCACACAATAGCAAGGGCTAGCACGCCCGAGGATGCACACAGCCTATCATGTAGCGAGGACGCCCAAGGTCAACAAGACCGACCAACAGATTGGTACAGCCGATTATATGCCCGTTCTTCGCCCGAAAAGCTCGAGAACACCTCACGGGACCCATCGGGAAGGGGCACATCGATGTTGCCCTAGGGTTGGCAAGGCCACCTAGAACGCCGCCGAATCTCGTCGAGAGACGCGTCGAACAATAGAGGTTGGAAAAAATAGGGTAAAGAGAAAAAAGAGTCATAGATGTATTTTTGAACGATTCAATGTTGGATTACTCAATCGATCATGATCCTCCAGAATATATAGAGGGGGTGGTCTTATTTCAGTAGAAAAGATTTCTAAAACGGAATCTACAAGTCTCCCATGATAAAAAAAACGATTCGGCAAAGAATGTTGTTCTGAATATTCTACCTTAGTACAAGAGACAAGGATGAAAGTGACAAACCTCCTTTGGGCTTGCTAGGATGCTCGCAACAATGTAAATGCTGGCGAACACATGTGTTTGGTAGAGAAGATTGTGCACAGAGCCCGGTCAATAAACCTAAATAGCTCCGTATAGTGGCGAGAGAGAATAAAAAAAACTTTTAAAAGAGAAGGTACGATGGTGTCTGCCAAAATCGAAGTTTATGAAGATTAATTTTGATGGTTTTTTTCTTCAAGATAGGAAGACTGGAGCTTGGGGATTTGTAGTGAGGGATCATGAAGGTTTGGTGGTTCTGGCGAGGACAGGGAATTTGGAAAGTGTACATAATGCTCTATGTGCAGAAGCCCAAGCTTGCTTGGCAGCAATCACTGTGGTAGCAGGTCAAGGTATGTTGCAAATCTAGCTTGAATCAGATTCCTTTGTTTTGATGAAGGTGTTCAAGTCTAAATTCATTTAATCCACACAGTGCTTTGGTTGATATGCTTTGTAACGAATGTGCAATAAGTTAGCTCGCATAGGTTTTGTCTTGGGACTAGATCAATCCTAAGTACGAGCAGATCCTCTCCTAGAGCTTGTAAATTTTTCTGTGGTTCGTGATATCCCCGAAACCCCTATGTTATAATAAAGCCATGAGTTTTTCTTTAAAAAGAAAGAAAGAAGTGATATCATTACATGTCGATCTCACGGCTTGGATTAATTTTTTCTAACATTCACGTCCTTTAAGATATATAAAAACAACACGACCCTTCTTAGTATCCTAGAAATGAGCCTAGCGCCTTTGCTCCTACCATCACCCAGAGGTGACCCTAGTCGTGTGCCTCCTGTAGCACCATTGTCTCCAAGGGTGAGATGTCGTCAAACATGCATCGATTTCAATGTTTCCAGATCGTCCTAGCAATAAGGATACCCAATGTGTGTAGTCCCTTTCTCGCTGCCTTGTGCGCCCTTTGCGTCCTTCATCGCCAGTTCGCCACCATGCTTCGAAGTTGGAACTCATTGTCGATGTAGCACATTTTTGCCTGGTTTAGAAACTCCTAAAAAGCAAGATAGCTGATGAACAACTCCTAAGAATTTTGATTTCAAGATTCCATGTAAGAAATAAATTCTTTGTATAAACATGAACTTTTCAACATGTTACAGTACAAACTAATTATTGACAACAAAATTGTGCTGATGAGTGTAATGAGCTCCATCATTGAGTTCCTGGCGTCAAGACGATCAAGAAACATGTTTGGATCATCACATTTGGAGTCCAAGAAAGGAAAACAAGGTTTTGGGAAACCGGCTAGGTCGGTTTTTCTGTTGATGTGCGGCATGGCCTGACTCGGCCCTATGAAAACTGGCCAGACCGGCTTTCCTAGCCCGAGACTGGTTCGAGTCCAACTCGGTCCCGACTCGTTTTTTTTATCATGGGAGACTTGTAGATTCCGTTTTAGAAATCTTTTCTACTGAAATAAGACCACCCCCTCTATATATTCTGGAGGATCATGATCGATTGAGTAATCCAACATTGAATCGTTCAAAAATACATCTATGACTCTTTTTTCTCTTTACCCTATTTTTTCCAACCTCTATTGTTCGACGCGTCTCTCGACGAGATTCGGCGGCGTTCTAGGTGGCCTTGCCAACCCTAGGGCAACATCGATGTGCCCCTTCCCGATGGGTCCCGTGAGGTGTTCTCGAGCTTTTCGGGCGAAGAACGGGCATATAATCGGCTGTACCAATCTGTTGGTCGGTCTTGTTGACCTTGGGCGTCCTCGCTACATGATAGGCTGTGTGCATCCTCGGGCGTGCTAGCCCTTGCTATTGTGTGACCCGAATCGGCGTCAACACTAATATGTATGTCAAGGGTAAATGGTACATCAAAGAATGGCAATGCTCATGTTCAGGATGTAAGCTAAATGGAAAATTAAGAAGCTACAACAAATTATGAGCATTTTAAGTATCACTTGCTTTGTTTCCTAATCGAGCATCATATATCTGACTTCCAAAGGGGTAACCAGACAGTTGTGATATCCAAAGGCAAAGGGAGCACAAAATGACAAACGTTTACAAGATCCCTTAGAAAAGAGAGAACCAAAAAAGGAGGACAAGGTTTTGTAGAGCAGTGTTGTTAATAACTTTGCCCAAATATCCCGAAACAACATGTCAACAACAGCGATCACGTTAGGACCACTGAGGAGTTCTAGATTTTTGCTACAAATAATTGGCCAAAGTGGTTACCTTTGTGCTATGTGCAGCAATGAAAACCAAAGCCAGGTTTATACCTGAATGTTCTCATACAATACAACCAATATATATATTGGAAGAACTAGTAACTAAGTAGAAACACAATTTGAATTCAACCTTCTCTATCTTACTTCAGGGCGCCGATCTACGCCAGAGAGAATCACAAAACAGGCCAAGGCATTGTGTTGACTACGTCACATGCACTTGACATGAAAAACAGAACATGTTACAGGGGAGGTGTGGTCGTCGGCAGCGTGGTGCGTAGAGGAGACGACGATGGCGGTGGAGTGGGGGGGAAAACAAGCGTGGCGAGGTGGATGTGGATCTCCAGGTCGGCGAGTCATTTGTTCCCTGCCTCCATTCCACCACGCCACTCCACCGCAGTAGCAACAACGAGTCTGGCAAAAAATCGCGGAATGCTACCAGGATTTCACCTTCTCGTTAATCGCAACTGAATGAATGAAGGAAAAAAAAAAGAAAAGAATGTCCTTTAATTTGAGTGAACTCCGATCCACCACAGTTCTTACACCCAACCCTTTATCTCACTCGATCACAAAACTTGTACAAACTTAAACAAGTCGAATATGAGTAGATCGAAGCCTGGCCCAAAAGTGTCTGTATGCAACAAGCAAGCTAGGTGAGCTTATCAGCACTCGACTCCGCATGGCTTGAGGATGGGGCCCTTGGCCTTGGGATGAATGGGTCGATCCTGACCCAGACGAGCGAGAAGATGGAGGCGAGGAGGATGGACCAGAGCACGACGATGGTGGGCGTCCGGTTCTGCCTCCCCATGAGCCCCTTGAGGAACGGGTAGAGGTGGACGATGACCCAGAAGGAGAAGAAGAGCTTGCCGAAGAGCGGGCCCCAGGAGCCGTACCCGTTGTTGACGGCGTCGGAGACTCCCGCCACGATGCCCACCATGTTGATGATGATGAGCGTGGTGGGGGGCACCAGCAGGGTGGTCCACTTGAAGAGGTAGAGCTCCCCGAAGGCGTCGGCCTCGTCGCCGGCCGCCTTGGAGGTGACGGTGAAGCTGGTGTCCACGCCGCCCAGCACCTTGAGGAAGCCCTGGAACACGGCGAAGAGGTGCGCGGAGACGCCGCCGATGACCCAGAACTGCTCGTTGCGCCACCAGTCCTCGATGCTCACCCCGCTCCACCGCAGCTCCAGGACGCTCGTCGCGATGATGGACAGGAAGAGCGCGATGAACCAGATGCTGGCAAGGTTGTTGAGCTGTCGTACACGTCCAAGTAATTAAGCCACACACGGGCACACGGCAGTTAAGTTCATGTCCTGGAATGTACAGTACAGTCGTCGTCAATAATGCAACTCGATCGATCACTCACCGTGGGAATGATGAACTTGCCGGTGAGCAGGCAGACGGCGGGGATGGTGCAGTAGGCGAGCAGCGGGATGGAGGTGAAGGGGTAGACGATGGTGTTGGTGTAGGCGAAGCGCTCCAGCCACTTGAGCCGGCCGCCGTAGGCGTACCAGAGCGGGCAGTGGCGGCTCATGAAGATCTCCACGGACCCCAGCGCCCAACGCAGCACCTGGTGGAGACGATCGGACAGGTTGATGGGCGCCGACCCCTTGAACGCCGGCCGTGTCGGCGTGCAGTACACCGACTTCCATCCCCGGCAGTGCATTTTGAACCCCGTCAGAATATATAGAGGGGGTGGTCTTATTTCAGTAGAAAAGATTTCTAAAACGGAATCTACAAGTCTCCCATGATAAAAAAAACGAGTCGGGACCGAGTTGGACTCGAACCAGTCTCGGGCTAGGAAAGCCGGTCTGGCCAGTTTTCATAGGGCCGAGTCAGGCCATGCCGCACATCAACAGAAAAACCGACCTAGCCGGTTTCCCAAAACCTTGTTTTCCTTTCTT
>JAHUYU010000918.1:0-17525 GCA_030439765.1 Tripidium arundinaceum | reverse complement strand
ACCACCTTTGGATTTGGGCTTGTTCTCCTCATCTTTGGGCCCTGGTTTTACATAGTAGTGGGCCTTCTCTTCTTTGGCTTGCGTAGGATGGTATTTACGCTTTGTTCCTTTGCGCATTCTTAGCCTTTCTTGTGTATTTCCATGGATGCCCTCCTGCAAATGATGACTCACCAAAACTTTGTGGAATTCGTTAGTTATAAGCCCTAGTTCTAAGTTTGATGTTCATTTGAGTGGATTTTATGCAAATGTTGGTGGTATAAGGTGTTAGTTAAGAACCGCCAACAGCAATCCTAGCTCGATTTGTTAATTTGAATTGAGCAGATGCCACTGCCTATGATGCCTAATCTATTTTGGATTAATGGAGACGGGCATTGCAACTGCCTCCAACGAAAGGTCGCCGTTAATGGTGACCTTACGGAGGCGGTTGCTTTGCCCACCTCAATTAATTAATTAACGGAGGCAGGCACCTTAAGGCAACCGCCTCGGTTAATATCTGTTAATGGAGGCAGTCGCCCTAACTCGCCCGCCTCCGTTAATCCATTAACCGAGGTGGTTGCTGTCGTTAATGTATTAACAGAGGCAGCTAGTTATTACTTGCCCGCCTTCGTTAATGATTTTCCAATTAAAAAAATAGTTTCCTGCCATTTGATTTGAATTTGAATTTTAACTCTGTTTTCGCAAATTAAACACAGACAAAGCAAAAAGTACGCATACAGAGCATTAACATATGTCACATATGTCAAATCATTCAAGTTATCACATATCACTTATCGTAGCACGAACCAACATTCAAGTTACATGCATGTCATATCTTTACATGTGAAACTAATTAAGATCTCCGCTACTTTAGTTTCCCTAATCCAAGATGTCCGGCAACTTGTAATTCGGGACGCGTAGCTAGGTGCTTCAGTTTCTAATGTTCTCGAACTTCTCTTCACGCGCTAACTCGCTCTCCTCATTGAAGAACAGTCACCCAACATGCACGCAGCAATCCGTGATAAATTTACATATGTTCGCTACTGTTTGAGTGAAGTTCTTCTGGGCGACCTTTTCCTTTTGCTACCAATCTTGTGATTTCTTGAGCTGTCGCCAGCTGTGGCTGGATTTGCCGCATGGTCTGAGGTACTCGCAAACGTAGTATCCACAAAATACTGTTCCAGGAGGTTGTTTGGCACACTGCACGATACATAATACACAATCATTAGAACATATAGAGAGCATGCACGATATAATAGCACATACGACTTTTGATACATACCGGCAAGTTGCGCCTGACTTTCAGTGTTGTGCCATTCTTCTTCTTCTTCTTCTCAGATCTTCGGTCAATGGAATCGGGATCCTCCACGTACTTCCGGTAAGCGTTGTACGAAAACCACTAGTGTCAATGATAAATTTAACACGTATGTTAAGTGTAAAAGAATAAGTACCGTCACTTACTATCTCAATACGCTTTCAAAATCCTTGTACCCTTCTTTGTCTGAATCCAAAGAGTCGAATACAACGACCCTTTCATCCTGAGAATAGATTAGAAATGCAATCCAGTGGCCCATGATGCCCCGCTGCACCATTCAAACAATGCAGATTTCAAATCTTCAAATCTTCTAAGTGGTGATCCTAGTAGCTACATATATGTTCCAAGTATCCTTTTGACTTACCTGAACTGGTGGGTGGCAAAAATACACCCAGTTTCCCCGACCTTCTTCATGGCTCTATACACGTACATTCCCGCCCGCCACTTCAATTCATTGCGCAGATCTTTCCAGGCTTGCACTCTCTCTTGCGGGTTCAAGTTCACTAGCTTTTCATGAGTTTCTGGTACATCGTAACCCGTGGTGACTCTCTAGGTAATATGCATTGGAGAGAGGTAAATAATATTTGTGCCCAATTTCTTGCATACATGGGACTGCATCCTGCAAGGACAAGTCATGGCATTATTAGTTTCTTCCTAAAGTACCTACAGCGATGCAATGGTGTGAAAGTCTTAATTAACTTACAGGGCAAACAAGGTGACTTGAGCGACGTCGAGGTCTTTTCACCGCAGTAGCCTATGCATGTCGTGGAAATCTATGACGACTTGAGCATCATCAGGAAAGTGGAAGTACTTCTTCGGAACCTTAACAAGGAAAGAGCGCAGGCCTACTTTCGCCGCCTTCATGTACCAGAGATGGAACCTCCGTATCTCCCATGGCTCGTCCTGTACGAGCTAGCCCAAGGTCACCATGAACTTCCCATGCTCATAGTTGTCGAGGCAATCATCCAAAAGGGGCCAAACCGACACCGGTGACGGCACCCTGTACTAGAGAGATTCGGGAGTGAAAAACTCTGCTAGCATCTCTGCATATGCTCTACTACGACTATGGTAGCCAGAATCATACCTTGCATATTTAGTCGAGCTTTCGTACTCTTTGGCTATTGAGGTGACAGCCCTACTCACCTTGGTGTGGCCATCGATATCTATGGTCTCCTCTTCTTCTATAGGCTTTCTCGGCGTGGGAGGACATTGCCTTGTGTGCTCCTTCGGATCACTTGCAAGCGGTGTAACGGGATAGTAGAGAGTAGAAGAGTAGAAGAGTAGAGGAGTAGGAGTAGTAGAGAGTAGAGCAGATAGCAGATAGCAATAAGCAATGTAAGTAGTATAGCAAATAGCATTTTGGGCCACATTATACATCAACACCATTTAATAATGCCCACCAGGTAGCAATGTCATAGCATCTCCAAACTTTCTCCAATAAGCAATCGAATGTTCTCCAAATGACATATGCTTAGTTGAAAATAATAGAGGCATCATAGGCAAGTGCTAATTAGCATTATAAGCACCAGTATGGACTAATCAGCATTAGTAGACTAGGAGTAGTAGAGTAGTAGTAGGAGCAGTAGACAGTAGGAGTAGTGTAGGACCGTAGAGTAGTATAGAATAGTAGTAGATATATTAGTAGTACGTAGATATATGGTTTTAAATTCATGCTCAGTAGTAGTAGAGTAGTATAGAATAGTAGTAGATATATTAGTAGTACGTAGATATATGGTTTTAAATTCATGCTCAGTAGTAGTAGAGTAGTATAGAGTAGTAGTAGATATATTCATTTCATCAAGTGCTCAGTTCATCAAGTGCAATTGCAAGTGCAAATTCTCTCAATAAATCATTCAGACAAGAACTTTGCACAAATCAAAAATAGGTAATGGAAGTGGTAAGTGCTCAATTACAAAATAGATTAGGCATCATAGGCAGTGGCATCTGCTCAATTCAAATTAACAAATCGAGCTAGGATTGCTGTTGGCGGTTCTTAACTAACACCTTATACCACCAACATTTGCATAAAATCCACTCAAATGAACATCAAACTTAGAACTAGGGCTTATAACTAACGAATTCCACAAAGTTTTGGTGAGTCATCATTTGCAGGAGGGCATCCATGGAAATACACAAGAAAGGCTAAGAATGCGCAAAGGAACAAAGCGTAAATACCATCCTACGCAAGCCAAAGAAGAGAAGGCCCACTACTATGTAAAACCAGGGCCCAAAGATGAGGAGAACAAGCCCAAATCCAAAGGAAACTGCCTCCTCAGCATTGAATTTACCGCCATCCCCACTTGAACCGACCAAAGAGAGGCGGCAAGTAACTGTCGGCAAAGGATGGGGCCAAACGAGCCAGGTAGGGCACCATGACTGGGTCCATTTCGGCTCATTTTCGTTGTGTAGCCTCCAGTGATCCCCTGGACTTGGGCCATGGTGGTTTTGCGTGAGTTGGAGACAGTTTCCTTTGGATTTGGGCTTGTTCTCCTCATCTTTGGGCCCTGGTTTTACATAGTAGTGGGCCTTCTCTTCTTTGGCTTGCGTAGGATGGTATTTACGCTTTGTTCCTTTGCGCATTCTTAGCCTTTCTTGTGTATTTCCATGGATGCCCTCCTGCAAATGATGACTCACCAAAACTTTGTGGAATTCGTTAGTTATAAGCCCTAGTTCTAAGTTTGATGTTCATTTGAGTGGAATTTTATGCAAATGTTGGTGGTATAAGGTGTTAGTTAAGAACCGCCAACAGCAATCCTAGCTCGATTTGTTAATTTGAATTGAGCAGATGCCACTGCCTATGATGCCTAATCTATTTTGTAATTGAGCACTTACCACTTCCATTACCTATTTTTGATTTGTGCAAGTTCTTGTCTGAATGATTTATTGAGAGAATTTGCACTTGCAATTGCACTTGATGAACTGAGCACTTGATGAAATGAATATATCTACTACTACTCTATACTACTCTACTACTACTGAGCATGAATTAAAACCATATATCTACGTACTACTAATATATCTACTACTATTCTATACTACTCTACGGTCCTACACTACTCCTACTGTCTACTGCTCCTACTACTACTCTACTACTCCTAGTCTACTAATGCTGATTAGTCCATACTGGTGCTTATAATGCTAATTAGCACTTGCCTATGATGCCTCTATTATTTTCAACTAAGCATATGTCATTTGGAGAACATTCGATTGCTTATTGGAGAAAGTTTGGAGATGCTATGACATTGCTACCTGGTGGGCATTATTAAATGGTGTTGATGTATAATGTGGCCCAAAATGCTATTTGCTATACTACTTACATTGCTTATTGCTATCTGCTATCTGCTCTACTCTCTACTACTCCTACTCCTCTACTCTTCTACTCTTCTACTCTCTACTATCCCGTTACACCGCTTGCAAGTGATCCGAAGGAGCACACAAGGCAATGTCCTCCCACGCCGAGAAAGCCTATAGAAGAAGAGGAGACCATAGATATCGATGGCCACACCAAGGTGAGTAGGGCTGTCACCTCAATAGCCAAAGAGTACGAAAGCTCGACTAAATATGCAAGGTATGATTCTGGCTACCATAGTCGTAGTAGAGCATATGCAGAGATGCTAGCAGAGTTTTTCACTCCCGAATCTCTCTAGTACAGGGTGCCGTCACCGGTGTCGGTTTGGCCCCTTTTGGATGATTGCCTCGACAACTATGAGCATGGGAAGTTCATGGTGACCTTGGGCTAGCTCGTACAGGACGAGCCATGGGAGATACGGAGGTTCCATCTCTGGTACATGAAGGCGGCGAAAGTAGGCCTGCGCTCTTTCCTTGTTAAGGTTCCGAAGAAGTACTTCCACTTTCCTGATGATGCTCAAGTCGTCATAGATTTCCACGACATGCATAGGCTACTGCGGTGAAAAGACCTCGACGTCGCTCAAGTCACCTTGTTTGCCCTGTAAGTTAATTAAGACTTTCACACCATTGCATCGCTGTAGGTACTTTAGGAAGAAACTAATAATGCCATGACTTGTCCTTGCAGGATGCAGTCCCATGTATGCAAGAAATTGGGCACAAATATTATTTACCTCTCTCCAATGCATATTACCTAGAGAGTCACCACGGGTTACGATGTACCAGAAACTCATGAAAAGCTAGTGAACTTGAACCCGCAAGAGAGAGTGCAAGCCTGGAAAGATCTGCGCAATGAATTGAAGTGGCGGGCGGGAATGTACGTGTATAGAGCCATGAAGAAGGTCGGGGAAACTGGGTGTATTTTTGCCACCCACCAGTTCAGGTAAGTCAAAAGGATACTTGGAACATATATGTAGCTACTAGGATCACCACTTAGAAGATTTGAAGATTTGAAATCTGCATTGTTTGAATGGTGCAGCGGGGCATCATGGGCCACTGGATTGCATTTCTAATCTATTCTCAGGATGAAAGGGTCGTTGTATTCGACTCTTTGGATTCAGACAAAGAAGGGTACAAGGATTTTGAAAGCGTATTGAGATAGTAAGTGACGGTACTTATTCTTTTACACTTAACATACGTGTTAAATTTATCATTGACACTAGTGGTTTTCGTACAACGCTTACCGGAAGTACGTGGAGGATCCCGATTCCATTGACCGAAGATCTGAGAAGAAGAAGAAGAAGAATGGCACAACACTGAAAGTCAGGCGCAACTTGCCGGTATGTATCAAAAGTCGTATGTGCTATTATATCGTGCATGCTCTCTATATGTTCTAATGATTGTGTATTATGTATCGTGCAGTGTGCCAAACAACCTCCTGGAACAGTATTTTGTGGATACTACGTTTGCGAGTACCTCAGACCATGCGGCAAATCCAGCCACAGCTGGCGACAGCTCAAGAAATCACAAGATTGGTAGCAAAAGGAAAAGGTCGCCCAGAAGAACTTCACTCAAACAGTAGCGAACATATGTAAATTTATCACGGATTGCTGCGTGCATGTTGGGTGACTGTTCTTCAATGAGGAGAGCGAGTTAGCGCGTGAAGAGAAGTTCGAGAACATTAGAAACTGAAGCACCTAGCTACGCGTCCCGAATTACAAGTTGCCGGACATCTTTGGATTAGGGAAACTAAAGTAGCGGAGATCTTAATTAGTTTCACATGTAAAGATATGACATGCATGTAACTTGAATGTTGGTTCGTGCTACGATAAGTGATATGTGATAACTTGAATGATTTGACATATGTGACATATGTTAATGCTCTGTATGCGTACTTTTTGCTTTGTCTGTGTTTAATTTGCGAAAACAGAGTTAAAATTCAAATTCAAATCAAATGGCAGGAAACTATTTTTTAATTGGAAAATCATTAACGAAGGCGGGCAAGTAATAACTAGCTGCCTCTGTTAATACATTAACGACAGCAACCACCTCGGTTAATGGATTAACGGAGGCGGGCGAGTTAGGGCGACTGCCTCCATTAACAGATATTAACCGAGGCGGTTGCCTTAAGGTGCCTGCCTCCGTTAATTAATTAATTGAGGTGGGCAAAGCAACCGCCTCCGTAAGGTCACCATTAACGGCGACCTTTCGTTGGAGGCAGTTGCAATGCCCGTCTCCATTAATCCAAAATAGATTAGGCATCATAGGCAGTGGCATCTGCTCAATTCAAATTAACAAATCGAGCTAGGATTGCTGTTGGCGGTTCTTAACTAACACCTTATACCACCAACATTTGCATAAAATCCACTCAAATGAACATCAAACTTAGAACTAGGGCTTATAACTAACGAATTCCACAAAGTTTTGGTGAGTCATCATTTGCAGGAGGGCATCCATGGAAATACACAAGAAAGGCTAAGAATGCGCAAAGGATGGGGCCAAACGAGCCAGGTAGGGCACCATGACTGGGTCCATTTCGGCTCATTTTCGTTGTGTAGCCTCCAGTGATCCCCTGGACTTGGGCCATGGTGGTTTTGCGTGAGTTGGAGACAGTTTCCTTTGGATTTGGCTTGTTCTCCTCATCTTTGGGCCCTGGTTTTACATAGTAGTGGGCCTTCTCTTCTTTGGCTTGCGTAGGATGGTATTTACGCTTTGTTCCTTTGCGCATTCTTAGCCTTTCTTGTGTATTTCCATGGATGCCCTCCTGCAAATGATGACTCACCAAAACTTTGTGGAATTCGTTAGTTATAAGCCCTAGTTCTAAGTTTGATGTTCATTTGAGTGGATTTTATGCAAATGTTGGTGGTATAAGGTGTTAGTTAAGAACCGCCAACAGCAATCCTAGCTCGATTTGTTAATTTGAATTGAGCAGATGCCACTGCCTATGATGCCTAATCTATTTTGGATTAATGGAGACGGGCATTGCAACTGCCTCCAACGAAAGGTCGCCGTTAATGGTGACCTTACGGAGGCGGTTGCTTTGCCCACCTCAATTAATTAATTAACGGAGGCAGGCACCTTAAGGCAACCGCCTCGGTTAATATCTGTTAATGGAGGCAGTCGCCCTAACTCGCCCGCCTCCGTTAATCCATTAACCGAGGTGGTTGCTGTCGTTAATGTATTAACAGAGGCAGCTAGTTATTACTTGCCCGCCTTCGTTAATGATTTTCCAATTAAAAAAATAGTTTCCTGCCATTTGATTTGAATTTGAATTTTAACTCTGTTTTCGCAAATTAAACACAGACAAAGCAAAAAGTACGCATACAGAGCATTAACATATGTCACATATGTCAAATCATTCAAGTTATCACATATCACTTATCGTAGCACGAACCAACATTCAAGTTACATGCATGTCATATCTTTACATGTGAAACTAATTAAGATCTCCGCTACTTTAGTTTCCCTAATCCAAAGATGTCCGGCAACTTGTAATTCGGGACGCGTAGCTAGGTGCTTCAGTTTCTAATGTTCTCGAACTTCTCTTCACGCGCTAACTCGCTCTCCTCATTGAAGAACAGTCACCCAACATGCACGCAGCAATCCGTGATAAATTTACATATGTTCGCTACTGTTTGAGTGAAGTTCTTCTGGGCGACCTTTTCCTTTTGCTACCAATCTTGTGATTTCTTGAGCTGTCGCCAGCTGTGGCTGGATTTGCCGCATGGTCTGAGGTACTCGCAAACGTAGTATCCACAAAATACTGTTCCAGGAGGTTGTTTGGCACACTGCACGATACATAATACACAATCATTAGAACATATAGAGAGCATGCACGATATAATAGCACATACGACTTTTGATACATACCGGCAAGTTGCGCCTGACTTTCAGTGTTGTGCCATTCTTCTTCTTCTTCTTCTCAGATCTTCGGTCAATGGAATCGGGATCCTCCACGTACTTCCGGTAAGCGTTGTACGAAAACCACTAGTGTCAATGATAAATTTAACACGTATGTTAAGTGTAAAAGAATAAGTACCGTCACTTACTATCTCAATACGCTTTCAAAATCCTTGTACCCTTCTTTGTCTGAATCCAAAGAGTCGAATACAACGACCCTTTCATCCTGAGAATAGATTAGAAATGCAATCCAGTGGCCCATGATGCCCCGCTGCACCATTCAAACAATGCAGATTTCAAATCTTCAAATCTTCTAAGTGGTGATCCTAGTAGCTACATATATGTTCCAAGTATCCTTTTGACTTACCTGAACTGGTGGGTGGCAAAAATACACCCAGTTTCCCCGACCTTCTTCATGGCTCTATACACGTACATTCCCGCCCGCCACTTCAATTCATTGCGCAGATCTTTCCAGGCTTGCACTCTCTCTTGCGGGTTCAAGTTCACTAGCTTTTCATGAGTTTCTGGTACATCGTAACCCGTGGTGACTCTCTAGGTAATATGCATTGGAGAGAGGTAAATAATATTTGTGCCCAATTTCTTGCATACATGGGACTGCATCCTGCAAGGACAAGTCATGGCATTATTAGTTTCTTCCTAAAGTACCTACAGCGATGCAATGGTGTGAAAGTCTTAATTAACTTACAGGGCAAACAAGGTGACTTGAGCGACGTCGAGGTCTTTTCACCGCAGTAGCCTATGCATGTCGTGGAAATCTATGACGACTTGAGCATCATCAGGAAAGTGGAAGTACTTCTTCGGAACCTTAACAAGGAAAGAGCGCAGGCCTACTTTCGCCGCCTTCATGTACCAGAGATGGAACCTCCGTATCTCCCATGGCTCGTCCTGTACGAGCTAGCCCAAGGTCACCATGAACTTCCCATGCTCATAGTTGTCGAGGCAATCATCCAAAAGGGGCCAAACCGACACCGGTGACGGCACCCTGTACTAGAGAGATTCGGGAGTGAAAAACTCTGCTAGCATCTCTGCATATGCTCTACTACGACTATGGTAGCCAGAATCATACCTTGCATATTTAGTCGAGCTTTCGTACTCTTTGGCTATTGAGGTGACAGCCCTACTCACCTTGGTGTGGCCATCGATATCTATGGTCTCCTCTTCTTCTATAGGCTTTCTCGGCGTGGGAGGACATTGCCTTGTGTGCTCCTTCGGATCACTTGCAAGCGGTGTAACGGGATAGTAGAGAGTAGAAGAGTAGAAGAGTAGAGGAGTAGGAGTAGTAGAGAGTAGAGCAGATAGCAGATAGCAATAAGCAATGTAAGTAGTATAGCAAATAGCATTTTGGGCCACATTATACATCAACACCATTTAATAATGCCCACCAGGTAGCAATGTCATAGCATCTCCAAACTTTCTCCAATAAGCAATCGAATGTTCTCCAAATGACATATGCTTAGTTGAAAATAATAGAGGCATCATAGGCAAGTGCTAATTAGCATTATAAGCACCAGTATGGACTAATCAGCATTAGTAGACTAGGAGTAGTAGAGTAGTAGTAGGAGCAGTAGACAGTAGGAGTAGTGTAGGACCGTAGAGTAGTATAGAATAGTAGTAGATATATTAGTAGTACGTAGATATATGGTTTTAAATTCATGCTCAGTAGTAGTAGAGTAGTATAGAGTAGTAGTAGATATATTCATTTCATCAAGTGCTCAGTTCATCAAGTGCAATTGCAAGTGCAAATTCTCTCAATAAATCATTCAGACAAGAACTTGCACAAATCAAAAATAGGTAATGGAAGTGGTAAGTGCTCAATTACAAAATAGATTAGGCATCATAGGCAGTGGCATCTGCTCAATTCAAATTAACAAATCGAGCTAGGATTGCTGTTGGCGGTTCTTAACTAACACCTTATACCACCAACATTTGCATAAAATCCACTCAAATGAACATCAAACTTAGAACTAGGGCTTATAACTAACGAATTCCACAAAGTTTTGGTGAGTCATCATTTGCAGGAGGGCATCCATGGAAATACACAAGAAAGGCTAAGAATGCGCAAAGGAACAAAGCGTAAATACCATCCTACGCAAGCCAAAGAAGAGAAGGCCCACTACTATGTAAAACCAGGGCCCAAAGATGAGGAGAACAAGCCCAAATCCAAAGGAAACTGTCTCCAACTCACGCAAAACCACCATGGCCCAAGTCCAGGGGATCACTGGAGGCTACACAACGAAAATGAGCCGAAATGGACCCAGTCATGGTGCCCTACCTGGCTCGTTTGGCCCCATCCTTTGCCGACAGTTACTTGCCGCCTCTCTTTGGTCGGTTCAAGTGGGGATGGCGGTAAATTCAATGCTGAGGAGGCAGTTTGTTCTTTCCATAGGAGGAGATCAAGGGAATATTCCAAGGAACCTCACCCTCCTCTCCACCTATAAAAGGAGGACCTCTCCCCCCTCATTTGACATCAACACACCAAGGAGGAAGAGCACTACACTTGAGCAACATTCCAAGGGCTTAGGCCCTAGATTGCTAGTAGACTTGGAGAGGGTGAGATGTGAGGGAGAGTACGGGGAAGCGCCGGGCTTGTCGGTGTCTCCCCAACTTGTACCTCGACGAACACTTGTACCTCAACGAATCCATCCGCTAAGTGAGTGTTCGTGGTTCTTATGCTTTTAAGTCTATGTTTATTTAAGCTTTATTCTTACTTGTTTGCGGGTTCGTCGTCCGTCCCCGTGGCGGATACTCTAGTAGAGGGCTCCTGATAAAGACGGATTACCCTGATCAACGCTAGAGTAGTAGTCGATAGCGTAGACGTGGTGTCTAGGCTAGAGGCTACCTTCGTTTGCCTCGTGCCCTACGGTTGAGGGGTAGGCGGCAGGTGGTGACAGCCCTGTCCATCCCTTGTAATCCCCCACGTTCGGGTTAGGCGTAGAGCTACAGGCCGGCCTCGCCTGGCAGACCAGGTGTGATCCGGTGCCCGAAGTAAGCGAGTAAGAGTAGAGTTTATCTATCCATAGACCCTAAATCCATAGGAATCCATCTCTACCCTTTCCAACTCTATCCTTGTGTTGTCCTTGGATGAACTAGCTAGAAGAGTACCTCCGTTCCCTGTGGAAATACGATACCCTGAATACTTCCGGGTGAAATGCAACAACGGTAATTCCGTGCGCTTGCGGATTATTTCTGTATGCGTTAAGAAATACCAACAAGCATTTCTGGCGCCGTTGCCGGGGAACGGTTGTTGTATCTCTTCGAACCTAGTTCGTCCTCGTATCTTTTATCTTTTCTTTTCAAAAAAACAAAATAGATATTTCTTTTATCTTTTTCACCATGAAGCCTACACCTATCAAAAATCTTTCTGCTTCAAAGGGGGAGTTCCCTGAGCCACCATCAAAACCTAACCGTTCATCTAGCTGTGAACTCCACCCTAGTTTAAAAGCTATGGTTCGGGCACAACCCTTCTCAGGGCATGACAATGAAAACCCTTGCCATCACCTACATGAGTTCGAGGAGATGTGTTCGTGCCTAAGCATCTCAGGCATGACACAGGAAACTCTAAGGTGGACATTGTTTCCCTTTTCTCTTACGGGAAAGGCGAAACAATGGTACACACTTGCCGTAGAAAGTACGAATGGGGATTGGGAAGAACTTAAAGACAAGTTTCATCTTGCATTCTTCCCTATGTCCCGTATCGTCTCTCTACCAAGGGCGATCCTCGATTTCGAGCAGTACGAGAAGGAGTCCATAGGTGCAGCCTGGGCCAGGTTTTCAGTGTTAATATACTCCAGCTCAGACATGTCTTTACCCGATGGCATTTTGTTGCGTCTGTTTTGTTCGGGACTTGACATAGATGCTGACCTTTGCCTAGATGTGACTGTCGGAGGCCGGTTTACACACAAACCCATGACGGAACAAGTAAAATTCCTTGAAAATTTCCTAGAAAGACACATTTCTTCCGTCACGAGAACCAAATTCCTCCAGGCAAAAGTCATGTCGAGTGTTGAGGAGTTCTCATTAGTCGAATCCAAACTCATACCATCCCTAGGTTTGACTTATGAGCCCTCACCCGAACCACGAACACCGAAGGAAACAATGCTCCATCCTTCGGAGTTTCCTATCAAACTCGAGGATTATGGCAATACCTCGAAACTCTTTAGGCATGAAAAGCTTACACTTCCTATGGAGGAAGCTTCCCCTAGAGTTGAACCATCAAAGGAATGGTTGATGGAAGTGAAACGTTCTTCCGAAGCAATTCAGATTCTTTTACCTTCCACGACCATGCCTTGTTCATTAAGGGGAAATGTCATAGAAGCCCTGCACAACCCCATGGTCAAGACTAATATCATGTCAGAATTCCTTGCGGAGACCCTTTTGGGCAAAATGCCGCTAGTCTCGACCAACAAGCTCTTCAAAAGTTCGTCAGGGCTCATCTTTGAGTGTTGTGGGATTGCTAGGGCCGTGCCGATTACAAATGACAAAATCGAGGTTCACTTGGATTTCCACATCTTTGCCATCCTTGAGTTTGATCTTCTCATAGGCTACCCTTTAGAAAAGCTTTTTCAAGAAAAATCTTCCCAAGGGAGCCTAAATGACCCGTTCGAGGAGGTGAAGTTCATATCTTCGTTCGTTTCATCTAAGCTTGCTTATGAAACTTAACGACCATCATCACCCTCGCTCGAACTCAAGACTTGTCCCATTGGCCATCCAAAAGAAAACTTTTGTGCCATGGACATTCCTAAAGCACCAACTCTGGAGACCGAGGAGAAAGATGCCACCATTGAGCATGAAGGTTTCTCTTTCAAGATCCCTCATGTTTCATGCTCACTTTTGGAATCTCCAGAGTTCGTTTTGCTGAAAACCACATGCTCTTACGAGGATTCCAACCATCTCCTGATCCCCGTTTCCAAACATTTTAGGAAAATGGTTGTGGATGCTTATGTTTATCATAAATACTGCAAATCTCGTAGTGCACTGTGGTACTAACCTTGCAGTTTGAACTTTACTGCTTAATGTTTGGTGGTAAAACTGGGAACTACACCACCGTTGTTAGCTGCAAGATGAGTTCCCGTGGTCGAGCTTGTGACCATAAACAAAGCACTGCCGGGAGATACCCCGGATTATCATAAAAAAATTTATCAATAAAAGCAAGAACATGTTTTCAAGTTAGTATGCACCTTCGGGTATTCTTGGTTGCTAACCCTTTCAGGTGAAGAACAAGGGACATACTATGCTCAAAAAAAACATAGGGAGCTACATCAACTATGCCCTCTGATAATCTTTGGGGATGGAACACACTCAAAAAGGAGACCCCGATCCTGCACACTTGACTTTTCACACAAAAGTCCAAGTGTGGGGGAGGATGGTGAGAGTCTCGAGTTCCATACACACCAAAGACCATCCTGCTTAAAAAAATAATAAAAAATGATGATGCTAGCTCCCTATGTTTTTTTTGAGCATAGTATGTCCCTTGTTCTTCACCTGAAAGGGTTAGCAACCAAGAATACCCGAAGGTGCATACTAACTTGAAAACATGTTCTTGCTTTTATTGATAAATTTTTTTATGATAATCCGGGGTATCTCCCGGCAGTGCTTTGTTTATGGTCACAAGCTCGACCACGGGAACTCATCTTGCAGCTAACAACGGTGGTGTAGTTCCCAGTTTTACCACCAAACATTAAGCAGTAAAGTTCAAACTGCAAGGTTAGTACCACAGTGCACTACGAGATTTGCAGTATTTATGATAAACATAAGCATCCACAACCATTTTCCTAAAATGTTTGGAAACGGGGATCAGGAGATGGTTGGAATCCTCGTAAGAGCATGTGGTTTTCAGCAAAACGAACTCTGGAGATTCCAAAAGTGAGCATGAAACATGAGGGATCTTGAAAGAGAAACCTTCATGCTCAATGGTGGCATCTTTCTCCTCGGTCTCCAGAGTTGGTGCTTTAGGAATGTCCATGGCACAAAAGTTTTCTTTTGGATGGCCAATGGGACAAGTCTTGAGTTCGAGCGAGGGTGATGATGGTCGTTAAGTTTCATAAGCAAGCTTAGATGAAACGAACGAAGATATGAACTTCACCTCCTCGAACGGGTCATTTAGGCTCCCTTGGGAAGATTTTTCTTGAAAAAGCTTTTCTAAAGGGTAGCCTATGAGAAGATCAAACTCAAGGATGGCAAAGATGTGGAAATCCAAGTGAACCTCGATTTTGTCATTTGTAATCGGCACGGCCCTAGCAATCCCACAACACTCAAAGATGAGCCCTGACGAACTTTTGAAGAGCTTGTTGGTCGAGACTAGCGGCATTTTGCCCAAAAGGGTCTCCGCAAGGAATTCTGACATGATATTAGTCTTGACCATGGGGTTGTGCAGGGCTTCTATGACATTTCCCCTTAATGAACAAGGCATGGTCGTGGAAGGTAAAAGAATCTGAATTGCTTCGGAAGAACGTTTCACTTCCATCAACCATTCCTTTGATGGTTCAACTCTAGGGGAAGCTTCCTCCATAGGAAGTGTAAGCTTTTCATGCCTAAAGAGTTTCGAGGTATTGCCATAATCCTCGAGTTTGATAGGAAACTCCGAAGGATGGAGCATTGTTTCCTTCGGTGTTCGTGGTTCGGGTGAGGGCTCATAAGTCAAACCTAGGGATGGTATGAGTTTGGATTCGACTAATGAGAACTCCTCAACACTCGACATGACTTTTGCCTGGAGGAATTTGGTTCTCGTGACGGAAGAAATGTGTCTTTCTAGGAAATTTTCAAGGAATTTTACTTGTTCCGTCATGGGTTTGTGTGTAAACCGGCCTCCGACAGTCACATCTAGGCAAAGGTCAGCATCTATGTCAAGTCCCGAACAAAACAGACGCAACAAAATGCCATCGGGTAAAGACATGTCTGAGCTGGAGTATATTAACACTGAAAACCTGGCCCAGGCTGCACCTATGGACTCCTTCTCGTACTGCTCGAAATCGAGGATCGCCCTTGGTAGAGAGACGATACGGGACATAGGGAAGAATGCAAGATGAAACTTGTCTTTAAGTTCTTCCCAATCCCCATTCGTACTTTCTACGGCAAGTGTGTACCATTGTTTCGCCTTTCCCGTAAGAGAAAAGGGAAACAATGTCCACCTTAGAGTTTCCTGTGTCATGCCTGAGATGCTTAGGCACGAACACATCTCCTCGAACTCATGTAGGTGATGGCAAGGGTTTTCATTGTCATGCCCTGAGAAGGGTTGTGCCCGAACCATAGCTTTTAAACTAGGGTGGAGTTCACAGCTAGATGAACGGTTAGGTTTTGATGGTGGCTCAGGGAACTCCCCCTTTGAAGCAGAAAGATTTTTGATAGGTGTAGGCTTCATGGTGAAAAAGATAAAAGAAATATCTATTTTGTTTTTTTGAAAAGAAAAGATAAAAGATACGAGGACGAACTAGGTTCGAAGAGATACAACAACCGTTCCCCGGCAACGGCGCCAGAAATGCTTGTTGGTATTTCTTAACGCATACAGAAATAATCCGCAAGCGCACGGAATTACCGTTGTTGCATTTCACCCGGAAGTATTCAGGGTATCGTATTTCCACAGGGAACGGAGGTACTCTTCTAGCTAGTTCATCCAAGGACAACACAAGGATAGAGTTGGAAAGGGTAGAGATGGATTCCTATGGATTTAGGGTCTATGGATAGATAAACTCTACTCTTACTCGCTTACTTCGGGCACCGGATCACACCTGGTCTGCCAGGCGAGGCCGGCCTGTAGCTCTACGCCTAACCCGAACGTGGGGGATTACAAGGGATGGACAGGGCTGTCACCACCTGCCGCCTACCCCTCAACCGTAGGGCACGAGGCAAACGAAGGTAGCCTCTAGCCTAGACACCACGTCTACGCTATCGACTACTACTCTAGCGTTGATCAGGGTAATCCGTCTTTATCAGGAGCCCTCTACTAGAGTATCCGCCACGGGGACGGACGACGAACCCGCAAACAAGTAAGAATAAAGCTTAAATAAACATAGACTTAAAAGCATAAGAACCACGAACACTCACTTAGCGGATGGATTCGTTGAGGTACAAGTGTTCGTCGAGGTACAAGTTGGGGAGACACCGACAAGCCCGGCGCTTCCCCGTACTCTCCCTCACATCTCACCCTCTCCAAGTCTACTAGCAATCTAGGCCTAAGCCCTTGGAATGTTGCTCAAGTGTAGTGCTCTTCCTCCTTGGTGTGTTGATGTCAAATGAGGGGGAGAGGTCCTCCTTTTATAGGTGGAGAGGAGGGGTGAGGTTCCTTGGAATATTCCCTTGATCTCCTCCTATGGAAAGAACAAACTGCCTCCTCAGCATTGAATTTACCGCCATCCCCACTTGAACCGACCAAAGAGAGGCGGCAAGTAACTGTCGGCAAAGGATGGGGCCAAACGAGCCAGGTAGGGCACCATGACTGGGTCCATTTCGGCTCATTTTCGTTGTGTAGCCTCCAGTGATCCCCTGGACTTGGGCCATGGTGGTTTTGCGTGAGTTGGAGACAGTTTCCTTTGGATTTGGGCTTGTTCTCCTCATCTTTGGGCCCTGGTTTTACATAGTAGTGGGCCTTCTCTTCTTTGGCTTGCGTAGGATGGTATTTACGCTTTGTTCCTTTGCGCATTCTTAGCCTTTCTTGTGTATTTCCATGGATGCCCTCCTGCAAATGATGACTCACCAAAACTTTGTGGAATTCGTTAGTTATAAGCCCTAGTTCTAAGTTTGATGTTCATTTGAGTGGATTTTATGCAAATGTTGGTGGTATAAGGTGTTAGTTAAGAACCGCCAACAGCAATCCTAGCTCGATTTGTTAATTTGAATTGAGCAGATGCCACTGCCTATGATGCCTAATCTATTTTGTAATTGAGCACTTACCACTTCCATTACCTATTTTTGATTTGTGCAAGTTCTTGTCTGAATGATTTATTGAGAGAATTTGCACTTGCAATTGCACTTG
>JAHUYU010000892.1:0-17681 GCA_030439765.1 Tripidium arundinaceum | reverse complement strand
ACACGGCTGTCATCGACCTCGGTACTCCGCCCCGTTACAGTCCTCCTCTCCGTGTGCAGTAGCATCGCGGTGAGCTCCTGAGTCTTCTCGTGCTCTCCGTTTAAACGCTACCGCGCCGTAAGCGCTGGTCCGCGTGCCGTCGGCGAGCCGTGCTCCACCGCACCGCCGTCGCGCGTGGCCAAACCCTTTGTGTGTCGTTCAAGTTCGTTGGAGTACTCTATCGCGTTCGCCTGAGTGTGTGGAGTGCGTTGCGCACCTCGCTGACGCCGGCAAAGCCTTCGGCAACCGTCTCCGCAGCGCCGGGGCTCCGCCGTGCCGCCATGGCCGACGGCGCACCTCTTGCAGCGTGGTAGAGTTAGGGTTAGGTACCTAGGTCAGTGCACGGTGTTTCCCTGAACACAACGGTGCCCTCGCCGTCGCCGGTGAGCTTGAAAGGACCCAATTGGCCTAGAGGGGGGGTGAATAGGCCTTTTTGCAAAACCTGAAACTCACAAACTCGAATTTGCGGAAGTTAAATACCAGACCGGAAGTTCCGGTGGTCTGGATCGGAAGTTCCGGTCAGGGGTACCGGAACTTCCGGTGCAGACCTTCAGAACTTCTGGTGCCCTAGAAGAGCTACGAAATCAGAGTGAATCGAGTTGAGATTTCAGATCCAAGTGTTACCACACCCTCCTAGAGGTTATTGATGATGATGTTGAACTCTTCAAGGCTTGGAACCACACCAAATCGTAGATCGGGACCTCCCACCTAAGAAGTTGGAGGTAGAGAGGAAGAACAACAAGAACACAAGAACAAAGGGTAGTCGATGCTACCGCTACAGCAAGACAAGCTATTTTTACCGAGGTTCGGCAGTCCCCACGAAGGAGTTCCTACGTCCTCGTTTTTGAGGTGACCACGAAGGTCTCCTCCCTCAAGCCACCACGTAGGCTAGCTTGAGATTTCCACTAAGGATCAAAGAGTGATACAAACACTTCGGGGCGCCCTCACAAATGAATCAACACGGGCAACCACGAAAAACGCTTAACCGGCTAGGGTTCCAAGAACCCAAGAGTGACAAACACAAACCAACCCGGCAAGACGAGGAATCCAAGTGCTCAAGTCAAAGATCGATGCTCCCTCTCTCAAATCTCACGTCCCTAGCTCAAACAATAGGAGATTGAAGCTTGGAGGCAAAGGGGGAGAGAGAGTGGGCGAGTCACAGCTTGGAGAGAGTTGGGAGAGCAGAAGAAATGAAAATGTGAGAAGCTCTCTTGTTCCAACGGTTAGAAATGAGATGAGAAGCTTATATACTCGGGCTCAGATGAGCCACCGGAAGTTCTGGTGGAAGCCACCGGAACTTCCGGTCAAACGAGATCTGACCGTTGGGCTTGTCAGTCAACACGGGTCCACCAGAACTTCCGGTGCACAGACCGGAACTTCCGGTCTGTACCGGAGCCTCCGGACAGAGCCCGGAACAAAACTCTCGCACGCGCACGCGCGCAATCTGCACTAACCAGAACTTCCGGTGCCGGACTGGAACTTCCGGTCCAGGCCGGAACTTACGGACAGAGCCCGGAACAAAACTCTCGCACGCGCACGCTCGCGCAATCAGCACTAACCGGAACTTCCGGTGCCGGACCGGAACTTCTGGTCCGAGTCCGGAACATAACTCTGAAGCGCGCACGCTCATGCTACAGTGCAACCGGAACTTCCGGTCCTTCACACCGGAACTTCCGGTGCTCGTCTCTCAGCATACTAAGAGTCGACAAGAGCACTTTTTATCCCCATTTTGCCAACTAGATTTGTATCCCTCTTGTTAGTGCGGCGTTTCCTACGACTCAAATCAAAATAAAAGGTGTTGGAGCCCTTGAGTCGAAGCGCCTATTGTCCATCAAAATTTAGGGTGCTATAATTCACCAGATATTCTTTTTCAATTCCATCAATGGACTGACACCTGTAAATTATACTTGATAAACATGTTAGTCCCTAATTTAATTGTCATTAATTATCCAAAACCCACAACGGGGGCGAATGCACTTACAAACTCCCCATTTTTGGTAATTGATGACAACCAACTTAGGCTTACATTAGATAGAAAGAATTGAAGCTTTTGAATTCCAAAATTTAAGTTGAGCTCCCCCTTAATGTATGCATAGGATTTGGAATTTCAAATCTTGATTCACATCAAGATTGCATACATTAAGAATAAGCTCCCCCTAAATTTTGCAATCCGTAGGGTGCCTAAGTGTGTGTGAAACAATAGATCGTGATGCATATGACAGGATATACCACAAGAATAAATCAAAAGAACTTGAATGGTTATGCAAGAAAGAAGAGGACTTAAACTCAACATAACCATTCTAAATCAACATCCATCATAGGCATCAACACAAAAAGCTAAACAAGCTAAGATAGACATTAAGCATAAATGTTTAGCCTACAATCAACCATCACACACACATAGTTCAAGTTTACCACATGGTTCACCACACGAGATATAAGCCTAACACTCCCCCTTTGGCATCAAATGCCAAAAAGGGTAGGCTCCGAGAGGCGCCAAGGGGCAAAGGCAACAAGGGATCTACTCATCATCATCGTCAGCACTACCATAGTCCACCAGATTGTTCTTGCCAAGAGGATCTGCTGAAGTGGACTGCTCATACTAAGAGGCAAAAGTTGGAGCACGGGAGATAGAAAGCCGAGTAACATCATCTTAGGATCAATAGTAGTACGGAGCAAATTGTTGAGCCAAAATCCAGCGAGAAGCAGCCCTAGAAGTGGTGAACAATATGATATACTCAAACCAACTCAAATATGTCCAGTTTTCATGAAACCAGTACATAACTATGGACATATTAGAGCTGTGAAAAATAGATTTTGAAAGTTTCACACAACTTTTCACAAGAATTTTATCCAATACTAAATCATACAAGTGTGCACAAGATGTCAAGTCATGTTACGAGAATCAACGATATTTAGCTCACGCCTCAAAGCACAAAATCTTAACTCATCTAGAGGCTTTGTGAAGATATCGGCTAGCTGAAATTCGGTTCTCACATGTTGGACATCGATATCTCCTTTGGCTTGGTGGTCTCTCAAGAAGTGATGGCGAATGTCTATGTGCTTTGTTCTAGAGTGGTTTACCGGGTTGTCGGCTAGCTTGATTGCTCCCTCATTGTCACACAAGAGAGGAATTTTGCTTTGCTCATAACCAAAGTCTCTCAAGGTTTGGTTCATCCAAAGTAGTTGGGCACAGCAAGCGCCTGCCGCCACATACTCGGCCTCAGCGGTGGATAAGGCAATGGAGTTTTGCTTCTTAGAACTCCATGACACTAAAGACCTACCAAGAAATTGGCATGTCCCGGATGTACTCTTTCTCTCTACCCTGCAACCGGCATAATCCGAATCGGAATAGCCAAGTAGAGTGAAAGTGGAGCCCTTAGGATACCACAAGCCAAGATTAGGAGTGAGCACAAGATACCGAAAAATTCTCTTAACGGCTATGAGATGACATTCTTTCGGATTAGCTTGAAATCTTGCACACATGCACACGCTAAGCATAATATCGGGCCTAGATGCACAAAGGTAAAGTAAGGATCCAATCATGGAGCGATATACCTTTTGATCTACGGCCTTGCCGTCTCCATCAAGGTCAAGATGTCCGGTTGTAGGCATTGGAGTCTTGATGGGCTTGGCCTTGTCCATGTCAAACTTCTTTAGCATGTCGGTGGTGTACTTGGTTTGACTTATGAACGTGCCATCCTTGAGTTGCTTGATTTGAAATCCAAGAAAATATGTCAACTCCCCCATCATGGACATCTCAAACCTCTTGGTCATGATCCTACTAAATTGCTCACAAAAAGCCGCATTAGTACTACCAAATATAATGTCATTGACATATATTTGGCATATAAAGACATCATTATTGACTTTGCGAGTAAATAAAGTGGGATCGACCTTCCCAATCTCAAACCCTTGTTTGAGTAGGAAGTCCTTGAGACAATCATACCAAGCTCTAGGGGGTTTCTTAAGCCCATAGAGCGCCTTGTCAAGCTTGTAGACGTGGTCGGGATGATGTGGATCTTCAAAGCCCGGTGGTTGCTCCACATATACGGTTTCGGAGAGGGGGCCGTTGAGGAATGCACTTTTCACGTCCATTTGAAACAACTTGAAATCATGGTGAGCGGCAAAGGCAAGTAATATGCGAATAGATTCAAGCCTAGCTACAGGTGCATAGGTCTCCCCAAAATCCAAACCTTCAATTTGAGTGAAACCTTTGGCTACCAACCGTGCCTTGTTCCTTGTGACCACGCCATACTCATCTTCTTTGTTGCGGAAGACCCATTTGGTGCCTATTATATTTTGCTTGGGCCTTTCCACCAAGGACCAAACTTCATTCCTAGTGAAGTTGTAAAACTCCTCTTGCATGGCCATCACCCAATCCGGGTCCTTCAAAGCATCTGCCACCTTTTCTGGCAATTTGGAAGAGACAAAAGAGTAATGTTCACAAAAAGCTACTAAACGTGAGCGTGTTGTTACCCCTCTTTGTATGTCCCCCAAAATGCTATCAACGGGGTGATCCCGTTGAATGGATTGATGAACTCTTGGGTGAGGAATGGTTGTTCTTGTTTGGATTGGACCATCATCGTCATCTTCATTGTCTTGGTTGATTGGAGAATCAAGATCTTGGTTGTCTTGATCACCACCTTGGTTGTGTCTTTTAGCTTGTGGTGAATCTTGACTTGCTTGTTCTCTTGAGTCATGACCCCTTCTTGAGGTAGAAGCATCACCATGGGCATTGGTTGACCCATGATGCATATTTGGATCATGAGGAATTTGCACATGCACATCATCATCTTCATCTTCAACGGGTCTCACTTCACCGGTGGCAAGCTTCTTGATCACTTGATGAGATGGTTCTTCTTTACCTAAAATTTTAGCATTGACTTGCTCCTTTTGAGAGCCGTCACTTTCATCAAAAGTCACGTCTACTGCAATTTCAATTTGACCGGTGGCCTCATTGAAAACACGGTAGCCATGTTCGTTAGTACCATAACCAAGTAAGAACCCTTCATCAACCTTTGGTGCAAACTTAGAGATTTTGGATTTCTTATTAAGTATGAAACACTTGCATTCAAAAACTCTAAAGTAGTCCACCTTAGGCTTTTTACCGGTTAGGAGCTCGTAGGCGGTCTTGTTCCTTATCTTGTGGAGGTACAAGCGGTTGATGGCATGACATGCCGTGTTGACCGCTTCCGCCCAATAATCTTTCTCCGAAGTCTTGTACTCATCCAATATTGCTCTTGCGGCTTCAATGAGTGTTCGGTTCTTCCTCTCCACAACACCATTTTGTTGTGGAGTGTATGGAACCGAAAACTCATGCTTGATGCCTTCTTCATCAAGAAATGCTTCAATGTTGGTGTTCCTAAACTCCGTCCCATTGTCACTTCTCACTTTCTTAATCTTCACTTCAAACTCATTTTGAGCTCTCCTTGCAAACTTCTTGAAGATCCCTTGGGTTTCGCTTTTATCTTTCAAAAAGAACACCCAAGTGAAGCGAGAAAAATCATCAACAATTACAAAACCATATTTGTTACCTCCAATGCTTATATAAGCATTGGGTCTGAATAGATCCATGTGTAGTAACTCAAGTGGTCTTGTTGTGGTGACGATGTTCTTGGCGGGATGCTTGGCTCCTACTTGTTTACTTGCTTGACATGCACTGCAAATTCTATCTTTCTCAAAAGAAACATTTGTTAGTCCAAGGATGTGTTCGCCTCTTTGAAGATCGGCCAAATTCCTCATGCCAACATAAGCTAGTCGGCGATGCCATAACCAGTACATGCTAGATTTTGCCACAAAACAAGTTTCAGACCCCACTCTATTAGATGAGAAATCAACTAAATAGAGCTTGCCCTTCAATTCACCCGTAAAGACAATAGAGGAATCTGATCTTTTAGAGACTTCCACACCCTTATCCGTAAAGAGACAATTGTAGCCCTTCTCACAAAGTTGTGAGACGGACAACAAATTGTATCCCAACGAATCCACAAGTAATACATTTGAAATTGAATTATCATTTGAGATAGCAATTTTACCCAAACCAAGGATATCTCCTTTACTATTGTCACCAAAGACAATCCTTTCACATGCAACTTGATTTGGTTGAAAGGAGGTGAACATGTTCTTCTCTCCGGTCATATGGTTGGTGCATCCACTATCAAGCACCCATTTCGGTCTACCGGAGGAATATTCCTACAAGACAAGATTAAGCTTTTGGTTTAGGTCCCAAGATGGGACCTAGGGGGTTAGAAACATAAGACTTGGGCACCCAAACACTCCTCAAGATTTGTCTCTTCTTGAGGGCACCCACATACTTTACAACAATCTTGCCATCCTTGTCCCAACAACACATGTAATCACAAATGTGATTGCGTGAAATAGGTACTTGTTGCTTGGACACCTCCACTTGCTTCTTCTTGTTGTTCTTGTTGTTGACAAGTGGAGTTATAGGTGTAGCAACATTGTTCACCTTGTTAATAAGGTCAACAAGTGGCACACTCTTGTTGAACTTCACACAAGCCACCCCATTTATCATTTTCCTTCCATTGGCTTTGCCATCATACCTATTGTAACCAATGCCATCCTTAATCATGGGGTGCCTTGATGCCTTGAACACATTTGCCGGTTGCTTATCCTTGCACTTGCAACCAATCTTGACAATTGTGTTCAACCTTTGGATCTCCTTATCCTTCTTGGCTAGCTCATCAACGTTAGTAGCACAAGCATTTATATCAACATTTGAGCATCTTTCACAACCTTTACTAGTTGTAGCTTTGGCATCCTTGGAAACGGTAGAAGTGCTAGTCCAAAGTTTATCATAGTTTAGTTCAAGCTCATGATATTTATTTGTCAAGCTTGTAAGGCTTTCTTGAGCCAAACTATGATCATTCTTTAGACTTGCCAAAGAGTCATTAAGTGAAGAAAGTTCCTTAGCCAAGCGCTCATTAGCATCCTTGGCTAAAGATAATTCTACACTCAACTTCTCAACCTTCTCCTTCTCCTTGGAGAGACATGCCTCAAGTCCTTGGGTCTTCTCCCTTTCCTCTAGGAGCAATTCCCCTTGCGACTCAATGCATGACTCAAGCTTATCTTTGGCATATATTAGTTTCAAGATTATAGTTGTAGCAGCTTTACCATATCTTTTGATGAGATTAGAGGCATAGTTTTCATCATTTTCATCATCACTATCACATTCACTAGTGGTTTGTGTAGGAGAGTCAAGTTGTACCTTATCTCCTAGTGCCATAAGGCAAGTAGGAGCATCGTAGTAGTCGTTGAAGAGGTTGGCGAAGAGTCTGGGTGATGAAGAAGTGTTGGTGAAGAGAGATGTTGATGAAGCATTGTCGGTGAAGACCTTTGTTGAGGAAGAAGTTTCTTGTATAGCAATTGCGGCCACACTCTTCTTCTCATTGTCATTGTCATCATCGCTATCACTATCCGACTGCCATTCTTGACCTAGATGTGCTTCACCTCTCTTCTTGTCCTTGTACTTCTTGTCACCTTGCTTGTTATATCTTGATTTCTTCTCTTTGTTAGGACAATCGGCCGCAAGATGGCCGGTGTCACCACACTCATAGCAAAACCTCTTCAACGACTACTACGATGCTCCTACTTGCCTTATGGCACTAGGAGATAAGGTACAACTTGACTCTCCTACACAAACCACTAGTGAATGTGATAGTGATGATGAAAATGATGAAAACTATGCCTCTAATCTCATCAAAAGATATGGTAAAGCTGCTACAACTATAATCTTGAAACTAATATATGCCAAAGATAAGCTTGAGTCATGCATTGAGTCGCAAGGGGAATTGCTCCTAGAGGAAAGGGAGAAGACCCAAGGACTTGAGGCATGTCTCTCCAAGGAGAAGGAGAAGGTTGAGAAGTTGAGTGTAGAATTATCTTTAGCCAAGGATGCTAATGAGCGCTTGGCTAAGGAACTTTCTTCACTTAATGACTCTTTGGCAAGTCTAAAGAATGATCATAGTTTGGCTCAAGAAAGCCTTACAAGCTTGACAAATAAATATCATGAGCTTGAACTAAACTATGATAAACTTTGGACTAGCACTTCTACCGTTTCCAAGGATGCCAAAGCTACAACTAGTAAAGGTTGTGAAAGATGCTCAAATGTTGATATAAATGCTTGTGCTACTAACGTTGATGAGCTAGCCAAGAAGGATAAGGAGATCCAAAGGTTGAACACAATTGTCAAGATTGGTTGCAAGTGCAAGGATAAGCAACCGGCAAATGTGTTCAAGGCATCAAGGCACCCCATGATTAAGGATGGCATTGGTTACAATAGGTATGATGGCAAAGCCAATGGAAGGAAAATGATAAATGGGGTGGCTTGTGTGAAGTTCAACAAGAGTGTGCCACTTGTTGACCTTATTAACAAGGTGAACAATGTTGCTACACCTATAACTCCACTTGTCAACAACAAGAACAACAAGAAGAAGCAAGTGGAGGTGTCCAAGCAACAAGTACCTATTTCACGCAATCACATTTGTGATTACATGTGTTGTTGGGACAAGGATGGCAAGATTGTTGTAAAGTATGTGGGTGCCCTCAAGAAGAGACAAATCTTGAGGAGTGTTTGGGTGCCCAAGTCTTATGTTTCTAACCCCCTAGGTCCCATCTTGGGACCTAAACCAAAAGCTTAATCTTGTCTTGTAGGAATATTCCTCCGGTAGACCGAAATGGGTGCTTGATAGTGGATGCACCAACCATATGACCGGAGAGAAGAACATGTTCACCTCCTTTCAACCAAATCAAGTTGCATGTGAAAGGATTGTCTTTGGTGACAATAGTAAAGGAGATATCCTTGGTTTGGGTAAAATTGCTATCTCAAATGATAATTCAATTTCAAATGTATTACTTGTGGATTCGTTGGGATACAATTTGTTGTCCGTCTCACAACTTTGTGAGAAGGGCTACAATTGTCTCTTTACGGATAAGGGTGTGGAAGTCTCTAAAAGATCAGATTCCTCTATTGTCTTTACGGGTGAATTGAAGGGCAAGCTCTATTTAGTTGATTTCTCATCTAATAGAGTGGGGTCTGAAACTTGTTTTGTGGCAAAATCTAGCATGTACTGGTTATGGCATCGCCGACTAGCTTATGTTGGCATGAGGAATTTGGCCGATCTTCAAAGAGGCGAACACATCCTTGGACTAACAAATGTTTCTTTTGAGAAAGATAGAATTTGCAGTGCATGTCAAGCAAGTAAACAAGTAGGAGCCAAGCATCCCGCCAAGAACATCGTCACCACAACAAGACCACTTGAGTTACTACACATGGATCTATTCAGACCCAATGCTTATATAAGCATTGGAGGTAACAAATATGGTTTTGTAATTGTTGATGATTTTTCTCGCTTCACTTGGGTGTTCTTTTTGAAAGATAAAAGCGAAACCCAAGGGATCTTCAAGAAGTTTGCAAGGAGAGCTCAAAATGAGTTTGAAGTGAAGATTAAGAAAGTGAGAAGTGACAATGGGACGGAGTTTAGGAACACCAACATTGAAGCATTTCTTGATGAAGAAGGCATCAAGCATGAGTTTTCGGTTCCATACACTCCACAACAAAATGGTGTTGTGGAGAGGAAGAACCGAACACTCATTGAAGCCGCAAGAGCAATATTGGATGAGTACAAGACTTCGGAGAAAGATTATTGGGCGGAAGCGGTCAACACGGCATGTCATGCCATCAACCGCTTGTACCTCCACAAGATAAGGAACAAGACCGCCTACGAGCTCCTAACCGGTAAAAAGCCTAAGGTGGACTACTTTAGAGTTTTTGAATGCAAGTGTTTCATACTTAATAAGAAATCCAAAATCTCTAAGTTTGCACCAAAGGTTGATGAAGGGTTCTTACTTGGTTATGGTACTAACGAACATGGCTACCGTGTTTTCAATGAGGCCACCGGTCAAATTGAAATTGCAGTAGACGTGACTTTTGATGAAAGTGACGGCTCTCAAAAGGAGCAAGTCAATGCTAAAATTTTAGGTAAAGAAGAACCATCTCATCAAGTGATCAAGAAGCTTGCCACCGGTGAAGTGAGACCCGTTGAAGATGAAGATGATGATGTGCATGTGCAAATTCCTCATGATCCAAATATGCATCATGGGTCAACCAATGCCCATGGTGATGCTTCTACCTCAAGAAGGGGTCATGACTCAAGAGAACAAGCAAGTCAAGATTCACCACAAGCTAAAAGACACAACCAAGGTGGTGATCAAGACAACCAAGATCTTGATTCTCCAATCAACCAAGACAATGAAGATGACGATGATGGTCCAATCCAAACAAGAACAACCATTCCTCACCCAAGAGTTCATCAATCCATTCAACGGATCACCCCGTTGATAGCATTTTGGGGGACATACAAAGAGGGGTAACAACACGCTCACGTTTAGTAGCTTTTTGTGAACATTACTCTTTTGTCTCTTCCAAATTGCCAGAAAAGGTGGCAGATGCTTTGAAGGACCCGGATTGGGTGATGGCCATGCAAGAGGAGTTTTACAACTTCACTAGGAATGAAGTTTGGTCCTTGGTGGAAAGGCCCAAGCAAAATATAATAGGCACCAAATGGGTCTTCCGCAACAAAGAAGATGAGTATGGCGTGGTCACAAGGAACAAGGCACGGTTGGTAGCCAAAGGTTTCACTCAAATTGAAGGTTTGGATTTTGGGGAGACCTATGCACCTGTAGCTAGGCTTGAATCTATTCGCATATTACTTGCCTTTGCCGCTCACCATGATTTCAAGTTGTTTCAAATGGACGTGAAAAGTGCATTCCTCAACGGCCCCCTCTCCGAAACCGTATATGTGGAGCAACCACCGGGCTTTGAAGATCCACATCATCCCGACCACGTCTACAAGCTTGACAAGGCGCTCTATGGGCTTAAGAAACCCCCTAGAGCTTGGTATGATTGTCTCAAGGACTTCCTACTCAAACAAGGGTTTGAGATTGGGAAGGTCGATCCCACTTTATTTACTCGCAAAGTCAATAATGATGTCTTTATATGCCAAATATATGTCAATGACATTATATTTGGTAGTACTAATGCGGCTTTTTGTGAGCAATTTAGTAGGATCATGACCAAGAGGTTTGAGATGTCCATGATGGGGGAGTTGACATATTTTCTTGGATTTCAAATCAAGCAACTCAAGGATGGCACGTTCATAAGTCAAACCAAGTACACCACCGACATGCTAAAGAAGTTTGACATGGACAAGGCCAAGCCCATCAAGACTCCAATGCCTACAACCGGACATCTTGACCTTGATGGAGACGGCAAGGCCGTAGATCAAAAGGTATATCGCTCCATGATTGGATCCTTACTTTACCTTTGTGCATCTAGGCCCATTTGGTGCCTATTATATTTTGCTTGGGCCTTTCCACCAAGGACCAAACTTCATTCCTAGTGAAGTTGTAAAACTCCTCTTGCATGGCCATCACCCAATCCGGGTCCTTCAAAGCATCTGCCACCTTTTCTGGCAATTTGGAAGAGACAAAAGAGTAATGTTCACAAAAAGCTACTAAACGTGAGCGTGTTGTTACCCCTCTTTGTATGTCCCCCAAAATGCTATCAACGGGGTGATCCCGTTGAATGGATTGATGAACTCTTGGGTGAGGAATGGTTGTTCTTGTTTGGATTGGACCATCATCGTCATCTTCATTGTCTTGGTTGATTGGAGAATCAAGATCTTGGTTGTCTTGATCACCACCTTGGTTGTGTCTTTTAGCTTGTGGTGAATCTTGACTTGCTTGTTCTCTTGAGTCATGACCCCTTCTTGAGGTAGAAGCATCACCATGGGCATTGGTTGACCCATGATGCATATTTGGATCATGAGGAATTTGCACATGCACATCATCATCTTCATCTTCAACGGGTCTCACTTCACCGGTGGCAAGCTTCTTGATCACTTGATGAGATGGTTCTTCTTTACCTAAAATTTTAGCATTGACTTGCTCCTTTTGAGAGCCGTCACTTTCATCAAAAGTCACGTCTACTGCAATTTCAATTTGACCGGTGGCCTCATTGAAAACACGGTAGCCATGTTCGTTAGTACCATAACCAAGTAAGAACCCTTCATCAACCTTTGGTGCAAACTTAGAGATTTTGGATTTCTTATTAAGTATGAAACACTTGCATTCAAAAACTCTAAAGTAGTCCACCTTAGGCTTTTTACCGGTTAGGAGCTCGTAGGCGGTCTTGTTCCTTATCTTGTGGAGGTACAAGCGGTTGATGGCATGACATGCCGTGTTGACCGCTTCCGCCCAATAATCTTTCTCCGAAGTCTTGTACTCATCCAATATTGCTCTTGCGGCTTCAATGAGTGTTCGGTTCTTCCTCTCCACAACACCATTTTGTTGTGGAGTGTATGGAACCGAAAACTCATGCTTGATGCCTTCTTCATCAAGAAATGCTTCAATGTTGGTGTTCCTAAACTCCGTCCCATTGTCACTTCTCACTTTCTTAATCTTCACTTCAAACTCATTTTGAGCTCTCCTTGCAAACTTCTTGAAGATCCCTTGGGTTTCGCTTTTATCTTTCAAAAAGAACACCCAAGTGAAGCGAGAAAAATCATCAACAATTACAAAACCATATTTGTTACCTCCAATGCTTATATAAGCATTGGGTCTGAATAGATCCATGTGTAGTAACTCAAGTGGTCTTGTTGTGGTGACGATGTTCTTGGCGGGATGCTTGGCTCCTACTTGTTTACTTGCTTGACATGCACTGCAAATTCTATCTTTCTCAAAAGAAACATTTGTTAGTCCAAGGATGTGTTCGCCTCTTTGAAGATCGGCCAAATTCCTCATGCCAACATAAGCTAGTCGGCGATGCCATAACCAGTACATGCTAGATTTTGCCACAAAACAAGTTTCAGACCCCACTCTATTAGATGAGAAATCAACTAAATAGAGCTTGCCCTTCAATTCACCCGTAAAGACAATAGAGGAATCTGATCTTTTAGAGACTTCCACACCCTTATCCGTAAAGAGACAATTGTAGCCCTTCTCACAAAGTTGTGAGACGGACAACAAATTGTATCCCAACGAATCCACAAGTAATACATTTGAAATTGAATTATCATTTGAGATAGCAATTTTACCCAAACCAAGGATATCTCCTTTACTATTGTCACCAAAGACAATCCTTTCACATGCAACTTGATTTGGTTGAAAGGAGGTGAACATGTTCTTCTCTCCGGTCATATGGTTGGTGCATCCACTATCAAGCACCCATTTCGGTCTACCGGAGGAATATTCCTACAAGACAAGATTAAGCTTTTGGTTTAGGTCCCAAGATGGGACCTAGGGGGTTAGAAACATAAGACTTGGGCACCCAAACACTCCTCAAGATTTGTCTCTTCTTGAGGGCACCCACATACTTTACAACAATCTTGCCATCCTTGTCCCAACAACACATGTAATCACAAATGTGATTGCGTGAAATAGGTACTTGTTGCTTGGACACCTCCACTTGCTTCTTCTTGTTGTTCTTGTTGTTGACAAGTGGAGTTATAGGTGTAGCAACATTGTTCACCTTGTTAATAAGGTCAACAAGTGGCACACTCTTGTTGAACTTCACACAAGCCACCCCATTTATCATTTTCCTTCCATTGGCTTTGCCATCATACCTATTGTAACCAATGCCATCCTTAATCATGGGGTGCCTTGATGCCTTGAACACATTTGCCGGTTGCTTATCCTTGCACTTGCAACCAATCTTGACAATTGTGTTCAACCTTTGGATCTCCTTATCCTTCTTGGCTAGCTCATCAACGTTAGTAGCACAAGCATTTATATCAACATTTGAGCATCTTTCACAACCTTTACTAGTTGTAGCTTTGGCATCCTTGGAAACGGTAGAAGTGCTAGTCCAAAGTTTATCATAGTTTAGTTCAAGCTCATGATATTTATTTGTCAAGCTTGTAAGGCTTTCTTGAGCCAAACTATGATCATTCTTTAGACTTGCCAAAGAGTCATTAAGTGAAGAAAGTTCCTTAGCCAAGCGCTCATTAGCATCCTTGGCTAAAGATAATTCTACACTCAACTTCTCAACCTTCTCCTTCTCCTTGGAGAGACATGCCTCAAGTCCTTGGGTCTTCTCCCTTTCCTCTAGGAGCAATTCCCCTTGCGACTCAATGCATGACTCAAGCTTATCTTTGGCATATATTAGTTTCAAGATTATAGTTGTAGCAGCTTTACCATATCTTTTGATGAGATTAGAGGCATAGTTTTCATCATTTTCATCATCACTATCACATTCACTAGTGGTTTGTGTAGGAGAGTCAAGTTGTACCTTATCTCCTAGTGCCATAAGGCAAGTAGGAGCATCGTAGTAGTCGTTGAAGAGGTTGGCGAAGAGTCTGGGTGATGAAGAAGTGTTGGTGAAGAGAGATGTTGATGAAGCATTGTCGGTGAAGACCTTTGTTGAGGAAGAAGTTTCTTGTATAGCAATTGCGGCCACACTCTTCTTCTCATTGTCATTGTCATCATCGCTATCACTATCCGACTGCCATTCTTGACCTAGATGTGCTTCACCTCTCTTCTTGTCCTTGTACTTCTTGTCACCTTGCTTGTTATATCTTGATTTCTTCTCTTTGTTAGGACAATCGGCCGCAAGATGGCCGGTGTCACCACACTCATAGCAAAACCTCTTCTTGTATGGCTTGTTTCCTCCATGTCTCATCATCTTTTCTTTCTTCATTCTCAAATATTTCTTGTAGTTTCCCACTAGCAAAGATGCCTATGCTCACAACATCCTTTGTTGCAATGACTTGATTCACTTCCATGTGATGCCGTGAGGGCAATGCTCTTCTTTAGCGCACTTGCTTCTTTGGCTTCATCATCTAGTATCTCATGATGCATCAACTTGGCTAGCATCTCTTGTGGTGTCATTGTGGTATAGTTGTCTCTCTCCATTATGACGGAAGCAAGCATGTTATTCTTTTGTCTATACACTCTACATATCTTCCTTGCTGTGGAGTTGTCATCCCATCTTGTGTCCCCAAGTGCTCTAATCTTGTTGATCAAGGTCATGAACCTGTCAAACATTGCTTGAGTAGTTTCTCCTTCAATCATGGTAAAGTTTTCAATCTTTCCTTGCAAGAGCTAAATGTTTCCAATTCTCACACTCTTGTCTCCTTCAAATGACACCTTCAAAGTGTCCCAAATTTGCTTTGCATTGACCATACCATTGAAGGAGAAACTACTCAAGCAATGTTTGACAGGTTCATGACCTTGATCAACAAGATTAGAGCACTTGGGGACACAAGATGGGATGACAACTCCACAGCAAGGAAGATATGTAGAGTGTATAGACAAAAGAATAACATGCTTGCTTCCGTCATAATGGAGAGAGACAACTATACCACAATGACACCACAAGAGATGCTAGCCAAGTTGATGCATCATGAGATACTAGATGATGAAGCCAAAGAAGCAAGTGCGCTAAAGAAGAGCATTGCCCTCACGGCATCACATGGAAGTGAATCAAGTCATTGCAACAAAGGATGTTGTGAGCATAGGCATCTTTGCTAGTGGGAAACTACAAGAAATATTTGAGAATGAAGAAAGAAAAGATGATGAGACATGGAGGAAACAAGCCATACAAGAAGAGGTTTTGCTATGAGTGTGGTGACACCGGCCATCTTGCGGCCGATTGTCCTAACAAAGAGAAGAAATCAAGATATAACAAGCAAGGTGACAAGAAGTACAAGGACAAGAAGAGAGGTGAAGCACATCTAGGTCAAGAATGGCAGTCGGATAGTGATAGCGATGATGACAATGACAATGAGAAGAAGAGTGTGGCCGCAATTGCTATACAAGAAACTTCTTCCTCAACAAAGGTCTTCACCGACAATGCTTCATCAACATCTCTCTTCACCAACACTTCTTCATCACCCAGACTCTTCGCCAACCTCTTCAACGACTACTACGATGCTCCTACTTGCCTTATGGCACTAGGAGATAAGGTACAACTTGACTCTCCTACACAAACCACTAGTGAATGTGATAGTGATGATGAAAATGATGAAAACTATGCCTCTAATCTCATCAAAAGATATGGTAAAGCTGCTACAACTATAATCTTGAAACTAATATATGCCAAAGATAAGCTTGAGTCATGCATTGAGTCGCAAGGGGAATTGCTCCTAGAGGAAAGGGAGAAGACCCAAGGACTTGAGGCATGTCTCTCCAAGGAGAAGGAGAAGGTTGAGAAGTTGAGTGTAGAATTATCTTTAGCCAAGGATGCTAATGAGCGCTTGGCTAAGGAACTTTCTTCACTTAATGACTCTTTGGCAAGTCTAAAGAATGATCATAGTTTGGCTCAAGAAAGCCTTACAAGCTTGACAAATAAATATCATGAGCTTGAACTAAACTATGATAAACTTTGGACTAGCACTTCTACCGTTTCCAAGGATGCCAAAGCTACAACTAGTAAAGGTTGTGAAAGATGCTCAAATGTTGATATAAATGCTTGTGCTACTAACGTTGATGAGCTAGCCAAGAAGGATAAGGAGATCCAAAGGTTGAACACAATTGTCAAGATTGGTTGCAAGTGCAAGGATAAGCAACCGGCAAATGTGTTCAAGGCATCAAGGCACCCCATGATTAAGGATGGCATTGGTTACAATAGGTATGATGGCAAAGCCAATGGAAGGAAAATGATAAATGGGGTGGCTTGTGTGAAGTTCAACAAGAGTGTGCCACTTGTTGACCTTATTAACAAGGTGAACAATGTTGCTACACCTATAACTCCACTTGTCAACAACAAGAACAACAAGAAGAAGCAAGTGGAGGTGTCCAAGCAACAAGTACCTATTTCACGCAATCACATTTGTGATTACATGTGTTGTTGGGACAAGGATGGCAAGATTGTTGTAAAGTATGTGGGTGCCCTCAAGAAGAGACAAATCTTGAGGAGTGTTTGGGTGCCCAAGTCTTATGTTTCTAACCCCCTAGGTCCCATCTTGGGACCTAAACCAAAAGCTTAATCTTGTCTTGTAGGAATATTCCTCCGGTAGACCGAAATGGGTGCTTGATAGTGGATGCACCAACCATATGACCGGAGAGAAGAACATGTTCACCTCCTTTCAACCAAATCAAGTTGCATGTGAAAGGATTGTCTTTGGTGACAATAGTAAAGGAGATATCCTTGGTTTGGGTAAAATTGCTATCTCAAATGATAATTCAATTTCAAATGTATTACTTGTGGATTCGTTGGGATACAATTTGTTGTCCGTCTCACAACTTTGTGAGAAGGGCTACAATTGTCTCTTTACGGATAAGGGTGTGGAAGTCTCTAAAAGATCAGATTCCTCTATTGTCTTTACGGGTGAATTGAAGGGCAAGCTCTATTTAGTTGATTTCTCATCTAATAGAGTGGGGTCTGAAACTTGTTTTGTGGCAAAATCTAGCATGTACTGGTTATGGCATCGTCGACTAGCTTATGTTGGCATGAGGAATTTGGCCGATCTTCAAAGAGGCGAACACATCCTTGGACTAACAAATGTTTCTTTTGAGAAAGATAGAATTTGCAGTGCATGTCAAGCAAGTAAACAAGTAGGAGCCAAGCATCCCGCCAAGAACATCGTCACCACAACAAGACCACTTGAGTTACTACACAT
>JAHUYU010000923.1:0-17509 GCA_030439765.1 Tripidium arundinaceum | reverse complement strand
TGGTGGGCAGGGCATGGCTTGAACATCCTGGCTACCATGGTAAGACCTGTGTTGCGGCGCTGATCGGACCCGTGAAGTTGGTTCCTGAGTTGTACCAAAGGTGACCTAAGGCTGCCTTTGCGCAGGCATGTCTGGGTTTGTGTTAGGAATAAAACCCCAGATCTGGTTGGAATCGATTCGAATCGCCGTCTCTCCCGGATAGTGAGAAACTTGACTAGCTTCAGCATCGTAGTAATAATTGATGGAATATGATGGTTATGATGATTACGATGATAAACCGGATATGGTTACTAATGTGATGCTTATTAATCAAGTGATTGCTATAGAATAGGTGCAAATCTAGCTATAATAAGCTTCACTGAAATCGATGCTAAAACTTGACTAAAATGTTGAAGGTAAGGACTCATGATAGTAACGCTCTTTTTGCAAAGTACGCTATCCAACCAACTCCACCAAATAAGCCTTGCATATCCTTGAGAGTCTTTTTATTTCTCTCCTGTCGGGTAAGTCTAGCTGAGTACATTCGAGTACTCAGGGTTTATCCCACCATGTTGCAGGTGAAGTTCTCAGCTATTGATGATGGTGGCTAAGTGCCGGTGGGCTCGGTGACTCTGTATTTGTTCTCATCTACATGCTTTTGTTGGAGGATGTCACTTAAAGCTAGTAGTGTATTTCAACTTATGTTATTGTATCATTTCAAAGCTATGTTGTTTCCTCAAATCAGTTTTGAACTCTGTACTGTGTAATTAATTGTGAACTCTTTTGTAATATTATTTTCCGCTGCAGAAACTCCGTGTATGTGATGTGTATTTACTTAATCGTGTGATCTTGGTTGTGAAGTTGATTTACCGAGGTCTTTCGGGACACTCGGCGGACTACCGGGTTTATATGAGTGCAGGTATGTGCGTGTCAATGTGTTAAACGGGGACAGTCGTACTTGAGCTTGTATAAATTGGGCGGTTCTGTCACAATCTAGCTCATCAATGTCCTAAACCCAAGAAAGAAAAGTACAAGAAGAAGAACAAGGACAAGAAAGATGACTCAAGTGATGATGAGAAGAAGAAAGACAAGCCATACAAGAAGAAGGATGGCAAGAAGAAGCAATATCACAAGAAGAAGAATGGCAAGGCTTATTTGGTGGAGTTGGTTGGATAGCGTACTTTGCAAAAAGAGCGTTACTATCATGAGTCCTTACCTTCAACATTTTAGTCAAGTTTTAGCATCGATTTCAGTGAAGCTTATTATAGCTAGATTTGCACCTATTCTATAGCAATCACTTGATTAATAAGCATCACATTAGTAACCATATCCGGTTTATCATCGTAATCATCATAACCATCATATTCCATCAATTATTACTACGATGCTGAAGCTAGTCAAGTTTCTCACTATCCGGGAGAGACGGCGATTCGAATCGATTCCAACCAGATCTGGGGTTTTATTCCTAACACAAACCCAGACATGCCTGCGCAAAGGCAGCCTTAGGTCACCTTTGGTACAACTCAGGAACCAACTTCACGGGTCCGATCAGCGCCGCAACACAGGTCTTACCATGGTAGCCAGGATGTTCAAGCCATGCCTGCCCACACCACGCCGGACAGCTAGGTCATGCTTGCCCATGGTCTATTCTCCGACTTCCTGATTGCGCACTCATACAAAACGGGTCCCGGCCTGAGTTGAGCTACTCGGCTTCGCGGTCGGAACGACTTATCTGGCCAGCTAAGTGAGAGGCATGCGTTCAATCTCGACAGAAGTTCCAGCAACGGTACGGTCCTTAATCGACACAGACGGGGACAGATACACACCCAAGACCTCCATGCCTTGTTGCTTCTCTATCACAATCCCGTCTGGTCTACATTTATTCAACAACACATGGTTATTTTCCACGATAGCAAATATAGCCAACCATGACTAGGTATCCACCTATATCTCGCAAGTGACAGGAAATCACCTGACTTCTACCGGTCTAAGCATGGCTAAGCATAGATCAACCTATCCATCTAGCAAGGGTACAGGCATTCATATATAGTGGACAAGGTAGGGAAATATGCACCAACGGTTTCATCCAACTCCTATCAACCTAATGCATCATTCAAAAGTTATACTCATGTGCATTTATAAAAAGAATGAGTAGGAGATTTAGAATGCTCCGAGGCTTGCCTGGGGTCCAACACTAAGTTAGTGTTTGTTAGATGACACTTGCTTGGCGAGTACTTCCCATCCTAGTACTTGTCCCGTCCATCCATCTTCGGGTTTGATCCACCAACATCATCTTGTGGTCAACTCTACTTCAGGTTCTTCACTCCACGTGATCATCATCTAGCGTACCTAAATGAGATGCACAATTCATATGTATGAACATAACGGAAGCGACACAAGACAACACAAGGCAACACTATAATGGCACAAGTACTAGATAGCAAGGCCTTGCAACATTTACAAGTACGCACTAACTACTCATACATCACAAGCTATATGAATCTATCACCACTGAAATCATGAGGTAACACTACCAATCATGCTAAATTAAGACAAGAGCAACGCAACGCAAAGCAATCAATCAAACAAACACATTCAGGACAGCAGCCTAGTAGTTATATGTTTTAATCATAACAGGAGCTACACTCATCCAACAAGGATGATCCAAGACTTTCTAGAAAACATATTAAATTGTCTACAACTTTGTTATTATCATATTAAGATGATTTAATACTTAACAAGGCATGGAGGTCTTGGGTGTGTATCTGTCCCCGTCTGTGTCGATTAAGGACCGTACCGTTGCTGGAACTTCTGTCGAGATTGAACGCATGCCTCTCACTTAGCTGGCCAGATAAGTCGTTCCGACCGCGAAGCCGAGTAGCTCAACTCAGGCCGGGACCCGTTTTGTATGAGTGCGCAATCAGGAAGTCGGAGAATAGACCATGGGCAAGCATGACCTAGCTGTCCGGCGTGGTGTGGGCAGGCATGGCTTGAACATCCTGGCTACCATGGTAAGACCTGTGTTGCGGCGCTGATCGGACCCGTGAAGTTGGTTCCTGAGTTGTACCAAAGGTGACCTAAGGCTGCCTTTGCGCAGGCATGTCTGGGTTTGTGTTAGGAATAAAACCCCAGATCTGGTTGGAATCGATTCGAATCGCCGTCTCTCCCGGATAGTGAGAAACTTGACTAGCTTCAGCATCGTAGTAATAATTGATGGAATATGATGGTTATGATGATTACGATGATAAACGGATATGGTTACTAATGTGATGCTTATTAATCAAGTGATTGCTATAGAATAGGTGCAAATCTAGCTATAATAAGCTTCACTGAAATCGATGCTAAAACTTGACTAAAATGTTGAAGGTAAGGACTCATGATAGTAACGCTCTTTTTGCAAAGTACGCTATCCAACCAACTCCACCAAATAAGCCTTGCCATTCTTCTTCTTGTGATATTGCTTCTTCTTGCCATCCTTCTTCTTGTATGGCTTGTCTTTCTTCTTCTCATCATCACTTGAGTCATCTTTCTTGTCCTTGTTCTTCTTCTTGTACTTTTCTTTCTTGGGTTTAGGACATTGATGAGCTAGATTGTGACAGAACCGCCCAATTTATACAAGCTCAAGTACGACTGTCCCCGTTTAACACATTGACACGCACATACCTGCACTCATATAAACCCGGTAGTCCGCCGAGTGTCCCGAAAGACCTCGGTAAATCAACTTCACAACCAAGATCACACGATTAAGTAAATACACATCACATACACGGAGTTTCTGCAGCGGAAAATAATATTACAAAAGAGTTCACAATTAATTACACAGTACAGAGTTCAAAACTGATTTGAGGAAACAACATAGCTTTGAAATGATACAATAACATAAGTTGAAATACACTACTAGCTTTAAGTGACATCCTCCAACAAAAGCATGTAGATGAGAACAAATACAGAGTCACCGAGCCCACCGGCACTTAGCCACCATCATCAATAGCTGAGAACTTCACCTGCAACATGGTGGGATAAACCCTGAGTACTCGAATGTACTCAGCTAGACTTACCCGACAGGAGAGAAATAAAAAGACTCTCAAGGATATGCAAGGCTTATTTGGTGGAGTTGGTTGGATAGCGTACTTTGCAAAAAGAGCGTTACTATCATGAGTCCTTACCTTCAACATTTTAGTCAAGTTTTAGCATCGATTTCAGTGAAGCTTATTATAGCTAGATTTGCACCTATTCTATAGCAATCACTTGATTAATAAGCATCACATTAGTAACCATATCCGGTTTATCATCGTAATCATCATAACCATCATATTCCATCAATTATTACTACGATGCTGAAGCTAGTCAAGTTTCTCACTATCCGGGAGAGACGGCGATTCGAATCGATTCCAACCAGATCTGGGGTTTTATTCCTAACACAAACCCAGACATGCCTGCGCAAAGGCAGCCTTAGGTCACCTTTGGTACAACTCAGGAACCAACTTCACGGGTCCGATCAGCGCCGCAACACAGGTCTTACCATGGTAGCCAGGATGTTCAAGCCATGCCTGCCCACACCACGCCGGACAGCTAGGTCATGCTTGCCCATGGTCTATTCTCCGACTTCCTGATTGCGCACTCATACAAAACGGGTCCCGGCCTGAGTTGAGCTACTCGGCTTCGCGGTCGGAACGACTTATCTGGCCAGCTAAGTGAGAGGCATGCGTTCAATCTCGACAGAAGTTCCAGCAACGGTACGGTCCTTAATCGACACAGACGGGGACAGATACACACCCAAGACCTCCATGCCTTGTTAAGTATTAAATCATCTTAATATGATAATAACAAAGTTGTAGACAATTTAATATGTTTTCTAGAAAGTCTTGGATCATCCTTGTTGGATGAGTGTAGCTCCTGTTATGATTAAAACATATAACTACTAGGCTGCTGTCCTGAATGTGTTTGTTTGATTGATTGCTTTGCGTTGCGTTGCTCTTGTCTTAATTTAGCATGATTGGTAGTGTTACCTCATGATTTCAGTGGTGATAGATTCATATAGCTTGTGATGTATGAGTAGTTAGTGCGTACTTGTAAATGTTGCAAGGCCTTGCTATCTAGTACTTGTGCCATTATAGTGTTGCCTTGTGTTGTCTTGTGTCGCTTCCGTTATGTTCATACATATGAATTGTGCATCTCATTTAGGTACGCTAGATGATGATCACGTGGAGTGAAGAACCTGAAGTAGAGTTGACCACAAGATGATGTTGGTGGATCAAACCCGAAGATGGATGGACGGGACAAGTACTAGGATGGGAAGTACTCGCCAAGCAAGTGTCATCTAACAAACACTAACTTAGTGTTGGACCCCAGGCAAGCCTCGGAGCATTCTAAATCTCCTACTCATTCTTTTTATAAATGCACATGAGTATAACTTTTGAATGATGCATTAGGTTGATAGGAGTTGGATGAAACCGTTGGTGCATATTTCCCTACCTTGTCCACTATATATGAATGCCTGTACCCTTGCTAGATGGATAGGTTGATCTATGCTTAGCCATGCTTAGACCGGTAGAAGTCAGGTGATTTCCTGTCACTTGCGAGATATAGGTGGATACCTAGTCATGGTTGGCTATATTTGCTATCGTGGAAAATAACCATGTGTTGTTGAATAAATGTAGACCAGACGGGATTGTGATAGAGAAGCAACAAGGCATGGAGGTCTTGGGTGTGTATCTGTCCCCGTCTGTGTCGATTAAGGACCGTACCGTTGCTGGAACTTCTGTCGAGATTGAACGCATGCCTCTCACTTAGCTGGCCAGATAAGTCGTTCCGACCGCGAAGCCGAGTAGCTCAACTCAGGCCGGGACCCGTTTTGTATGAGTGCGCAATCAGGAAGTCGGAGAATAGACCATGGGCAAGCATGACCTAGCTGTCCGGCGTGGTGTGGGCAGGCATGGCTTGAACATCCTGGCTACCATGGTAAGACCTGTGTTGCGGCGCTGATCGGACCCGTGAAGTTGGTTCCTGAGTTGTACCAAAGGTGACCTAAGGCTGCCTTTGCGCAGGCATGTCTGGGTTTGTGTTAGGAATAAAACCCCAGATCTGGTTGGAATCGATTCGAATCGCCGTCTCTCCCGGATAGTGAGAAACTTGACTAGCTTCAGCATCGTAGTAATAATTGATGGAATATGATGGTTATGATGATTACGATGATAAACCGGATATGGTTACTAATGTGATGCTTATTAATCAAGTGATTGCTATAGAATAGGTGCAAATCTAGCTATAATAAGCTTCACTGAAATCGATGCTAAAACTTGACTAAAATGTTGAAGGTGAAGTTCTCAGCTATTGATGATGGTGGCTAAGTGCCGGTGGGCTCGGTGACTCTGTATTTGTTCTCATCTACATGCTTTTGTTGGAGGATGTCACTTAAAGCTAGTAGTGTATTTCAACTTATGTTATTGTATCATTTCAAAGCTATGTTGTTTCCTCAAATCAGTTTTGAACTCTGTACTGTGTAATTAATTGTGAACTCTTTTGTAATATTATTTTCCGCTGCAGAAACTCCGTGTATGTGATGTGTATTTACTTAATCGTGTGATCTTGGTTGTGAAGTTGATTTACCGAGGTCTTTCGGGACACTCGGCGGACTACCGGGTTTATATGAGTGCAGGTATGTGCGTGTCAATGTGTTAAACGGGGACAGTCGTACTTGAGCTTGTATAAATTGGGCGGTTCTGTCACAATCTAGCTCATCAATGTCCTAAACTTCAATGAGATCGATAGGTGCTGCGACGTGGGGAGAGGGAAGCCGCGGTTTCCCGTATCCTTTTGCAAGCGGTGAGGAGAGGGAAGCCGCGCCGCGGGATCAGGGGGAGGGCGCGGGATTGCAAGGGGGAGGGCGCAGATGGAGACCGAGGTTTCCCGTTTCCTTTCTAGGTTTCTCATTTCCTTTTGGAGTTTTCTGTTTCCTTCTGGCGGGGTGGGGAGAGGGAAGCCGCATGGGATCGCAAGGGGAGAGCGTCAGGTTACACGAAACATTTGTTGCACGAAATAATTGTCTTCCTTTCATTCTTTTTAGTCGTAGGAGATGCTCCGGCGAATGATTTGGTGAGAATAATGGCGGCGGATACCCGGTGGGTGTCGGGTCGTCGTCACGGCAATCGGCAGGCATGCATGCATGCATGGATTGCTTGGCAATCATGGAATTGGAAGCAGCGATAGCTAAGTTTGCAAGCTGTAGCGAGAGGGATGTCGCTTTGGTTGGGTGCGTACGTGGCCTGGGTTTCATCTGAATTCTGAGGCCGCTACATCCTGTCTGAGATTGACCGATCCAATCGAACGACCGACGAGCTAGTTGGACTTGTCTTCTCTGCTCCCAGTCCACCCCTCTGCATGCATCGCCATATATCTTGGACGATTGCACGTAGTATGTCCGTCGGGCTCGAGCCGCGTGGAGCCAAGATACGCACGGCGCCAGTCCGCACGTACAATGCCCAATGCTAATGTACGTTTTGATGCATGATTGATATGAACGAAACCTGGCTGAAGAGTTTATATTTACAGTACGTTTTGATGAACATGTTGGGTTTGGTCGAAATTTGCTCTAAAAAGCACCACAGATCGACCGAATTTAGCTCAGGGAATATAATGCTGTATAGTCATGGTATGCTCAGGCATACGGGATCTGATGATGGCATTCTTATCCTCGATCCATAACTATTGCAGCCCGGCCAATTAATCATCAGCCGAACCAGGATCAGTCACCAGCGTGCATGATATAGAATAAAGAAACGAGACTAATTATTGGAGAGGATATATTTCGCCCGACTTTATTCGCGCCTATCTACGGGCATAAATTAAAATCCTTGGAGCGGGACTGATCATAGCGTGTAGTATATACACACCCAATACACTCATCATCATGCATGGCGACAATAGAAAAACCTCGCATCAGATTAGTATTATTGTTCCTACGCTAGAAGCGGTAGCTGCTTATCTTTGCTCCTACAGTTAGCTAGCTTTAGGTTAGGTTAGGTAGGCAGACGTACCATTCGATGGCTTGCATGATCAATCGTCAATCATCAAACTGCAGCGCGATGATGCATGTAATGTAACCATTTCCTTTAGGTGCCTGTCGGGCAGGAATTCGCCCGGAGGTGCTCGCTCATCCGTGGAGGCGGAGCGGGCGGCATGGTCCGGGACCCCCAACCGTGGTGTGCTCGAAGCCCCCCAACAGGGGCCACGAACGGAAGGCCCGAAGCGGCGGACCGGTCATAAGTGCATGCCCTAGCGCTGACGGCAACGCATGTCTGCAGACGTCGCCATCACAAAATATTAGCAGCTCTAGTATAATGTAATGCTCCAGTTTATCTATCTGTCCCGACATTCAGATAAGGATTAATCTCGGGGATAGATTACGCCGACCGGATCGCCGAAAACGACGTGCGTTCGTTCTGCGTTGCGTGCGCAAAATGCATGCCCTGCCCGTGCCCGGTGTGTTGTGTTGTGTCATCGTGTGCCGCTGTGAGCTGTGATGGATACGATACGATCATACGAAGCCGGGGGCCGGACGGGACGAGCGAGCAGTCGTCGGGGATTCAGAGGTCAGACGAGGCGGCTGCTCAGGTAGGCAGGCACCAGCCGGAAGGGCCAGCCGCGGCAGGAGCCTGTGCGCGCACGACTGCATCAGCTGCCAGAACAGCAAGCGTGCCCAGCTGCCAACCAACGCCGGTACCTGCGCACGTGCTTGTGTACCGCGGATCGCACAGCGTGCTGGTGGTTGGCTGGTTCTGATCCTGGGGGCTGCGGTGGTCGGTGAGTTTCTTGGCGGAGGATCCTGGCTCGCAGACCCATCGCGTCGAGTACAGCGCGTGGGCGACGCTGTTTGCGCGCGCCCAGCCGGCGGAACCAGCGGCGCGGGGGAGGACGAACCGAGGGAGTGCGTGCCCCTGTCCAGTTCCTGCGCTGGGAAACCCAAACCAACCGAGCCGAGGTGGTAGTGGGGCGGCCGGCCGGCCGCGCGCGACTGCCGGAAAAGAGGGCGAGGCCGCGGCCACGGCGAGCGTTTCTCCCGGAAGGAACGGAACCGTGCGCCTCCACTACTGCATGGAGATCGCTGGGGCGCTCGACGTGGGACTGAGCAGATACGTGCTCGGCGTCCGTGCTTCTAGTGATAGTGTGCATGTAATCATGCAAGGGTTTGGTGAATGAGCCAAAAGGGAAAGGGTTCTCCATGTATCATTGCTGCGGCTTCCATCGCCAGACAGCGGACTGGAACACAGGAAACCAAGAATGGTGCTGCCGTGCCGATTATCCTAGGGGGAAGGTCGGAAGGGGAGGATTATAGTAGTAAAGCACTCAACGAGATTGTGTGGTGCTTGCCAGCCCGTAAGCAAGAGCATAATCTATCCGGTGCGTGCCTCCCGAAAAACGTTTCTTTCCTGCTGCAGAGGACGGACGCATCGGAATTCTCGTTTCCACGTCAAGATGTTGGAGGAGTACTCAACAAGGCAGAGGCCCCTCACTCTCTTCGAACAATCGTACTATGCGTCTGGCATAAAACGCAGCTATAGTTCTTTTATTAATTATTAAATTATATCTACAGCTTGATTTGATTTATAGAAAGTATAAAAAATTATGACAACAATTAGATATACTATTAAAATATGTTTGATGAAAAATTTAGTAATATTTTGATTGGTATCATATTTTTTTATATAGACTTGATTGCTTTCACTCGCCAGAGGAGAAGTGACATAGGAGTACGAAAGCAGAGGCCGTATTCAGCAGGTTGTTTTTAACTTATAAATCGGCTGTGGCTGATTTGCTGTAAGAGAAAAACACTGTTCTACGACTGATAAATCGTGCTGATAAGCTGAACCGAACAGACGGAGAGTCGCAGACTCCATGACCGATAAATATCATCCTTGACAAGGGTTCCTTCCTCCAATTTTATATTCCTACTACATCTATAGCCCCAGCACTTCCATCTCTTGATTTATCTTTAAAGAAAAGCACACTCCCATCTCTATCATTCTCCCGACGCAAAGCGACAAGCGATTCCGTCGAAACGTTTTCGAACGCTGCTCCTGGGCTCAGACATCTGTCTGTGGACGCACATAACCAAGGGCTAGTTTAGTTCAGTGAATTAGGAAGAAAAACATTGTATTAGAATTTCTGTAGCATTTCATTTGTATTTGGTAAAAATTATCCAAATTTGACTAACTAGGCTTAAAATATTCGTCTCGCAAAGTATAACAAAACTGTGCAATTAGTTTTTGATTTCATCAACATTTAGTACTCCATGCATTTGCCAACATTTTAATGTGACGGAAAATCTTCTTTTTATATAGTGGAATTTGAGGGAGAATTGAGGGAACTGAACAAGGGCCAAAAGAAAGCCGCCGCGGGGTCAAAGAATGATCGACCCCTGCGCTGCGCACCATTTCACAGAAATACACAGATACTAGTCCTGCGACCAAGGATTTGCCCCACCGACCCATCATTAGCGCTGTCGCCGACAGGTGGGCCCCGGTACCGAAAGCGTCCGCACCGATCGCCATCACTCGCGAGGCCACGCCACCAACGGCGAATGCATGCAGAGCGGAGAGCGGAGACGAGGCCATGCGCAGCGTCACAGGGTGCTGGAAGCACTGAAAAGTCGCTACCGTCCGGGGCGCCGTCCAGCTCACGCGTGGCGCAAGAGTGGCGAGCAGCGGTCAGCCATCCACGGGTTCGGATAGGGAGGGAAGGACGACGCGGGTTGGCATGATGCCGCCGCTCAAATGGCGTTGGCTCTGGCTCCTTCTGTTGCCTGCCTGCGACCGGCTAGCATTCTGTCAAGCGACGTTTAGTTCAAAGGCAGGATGATTTTGTTCACACACACACACACACACAGGGCATCAGCGTGACGGGAGTGGTACAGTACAGGCCTCTCTTGTGGAAAGAAATCCTTTGCGTACGTTTTGAACTCTACTTGCTTTTCCACGAGGATGGTCCATAACTCCATTCTAAAAAAGGTTTTACCCCGCTTCCGCCGTAACTGATGGAGTTACTCCACGCATTACGTTGAGTGTTGCTTCAGGGATAGAGTACATGAGGCAACAGCTCAAAAGAAAGCGTGGGAAATGAATGGAGGAGCGTGAAGCGAAGCCACGGCCACGCCGAATCCATGGACCTCGCCGGACCGGAAAGCAGCCGAGGGTGGCACACAGCACCGATGGTCACGTCGTTTTCTGATCCAACGGTCACTGTGGTCACCAGTAACGCCAGTGGCATCACCAAGGGCCTGTTTGCCCATGCAACCCAAAAAAGTTTGTACAGTACCCGTCACATCGAATCTTACGGTACGTGCATGCAGAGGCGGAGCCACCACTAGGGCGAGCTAGGGCGGCCGCCCTAGGTGCCCTTGGGCGGGACCCCTCCGCACCCTCCGGAGCCGGCCGGAGGTGGCGACCGCCGATGAACGACACAGCGAGGCCGAGAGGCAGGGTCGCGGGGAGACCTCCGCATCGGCCCCAGGTCGCCGAGGCTCCAGTCCAACTCGCCGCTGCACTCGCATGCGTCGCCCTAAGCGGCGAGACGACGAGCCCCCGATTCGGCGCCGGCGCCCACCAGGCCTCGCCTCGGCCCTCCCACCGTCCGCACGTCCGGCGGCCGCCGGCCACCCGGGCGGCCTTGGTCTGAATCAGTGCTGCGGCTGCGCGACCGGCACCCCACTGAAGTCACCTAGGCTAGGCAGTTTGCCCACCCATCGACTCGCGCGTCCAAGATCCTGAGGACTCAGGCAGGCCTCACCTCCTTCCTCTTCCTCCTCCTCCTCCCGTCATGAATTCCACACTGGTTCAGGATGTCAATCGAGCTACTGACAAAATTCCTCACATAAGTGAGGCCTTTCTTGCCTGAAATTTGGTGGGGTTTTGCAGTGTGGCCGCGTGGGGCGATATTGTTTGGTCTCTACTCCTGGACTGGAAGCAGACCATGTTGGGCTCATCTGTTGGTTTAATTGCAGATTGATGTTCGGGTATGCAATGCAGGCACTGTAGTGCTTAAGGCGATTGAGCAACGGCCTGGCCGATTTGCTCCATTTCTGGTGTGTATTGTTAATGAACTAATGATTTAAAAGTCTTTTTCTTTGGAGACCGATTTCTAATTTCTTCTATCTAGTAGGTAGAGTGTTTTCTCGCTTGATTTGGAATTCAGTAGCAGATTATTTTCCCCTTTCATAGGGAATTATGTAGACATAAATTCAGTACCAAATGTCCAAATCCTTTTCTCCTATGATGCAAAGGAACATGTAGCAAATTGGTACTTGGGAAATTAGGATACATAAGCACACATCCTCCTATTAGTCAATGTTCGCCCTAGGTCAATTCTCGAGCTGGATTCGCCACTGCGTGCATGGAGTACTAAATGTAGACGAAAGAAAAAACTAATTACACAGTTTAGTTGTAAATCACGAGACAAATCTTTTGAGCCTAATTAATCTATGATTGGAGGAGGAGGAAGAGGAAGGAGGTGAGGCCTGCCTGAGTCCTCAGGATCTTGGACGCGCGAGTCGATGGGTGGGCAAACTGCCTAGCCTAGGTGACTTCAGTGGGGTGCCGGTCGCGCAGCCGCAGCACTGATTCAGACCAAGGCCGCCCGGGTGGCCGGCGGCCGCCGGACGTGCGGACGGTGGGAGGGCCGAGGCGAGGCCTGGTGGGCGCCGGCGCCGAATCGGGGGCTCGTCGTCTCGGCCGCTTAGGGCGACGCATGCGAGTGCAGCGGCGAGTTGGACTGGAGCCTCGGCGACCTGGGCCGATGCGGAGGTCTCCCCGCGACCCTGCCTCTCGGCCTCGCTGTGTCGTTCATCGGCGGTCGCCACCTCCGGCCGGCTCCGGAGGGTGCGGAGGGGTCCCGCCCAAGGGCACCTAGGGCGGCCGCCCTAGCTCGCCCTAGTGGTGGCTCCGCCTCTGCATGCACGTACCGTAAGATTCGATGTGACGGGTACTGTACAAACTTTTTTGGGTTGCATGGGCAAACAGGCCCTTGGTGATGCCACTGGCGTTACTGGTGACCACAGTGACCGTTGGATCAGAAAACGACGTGACCATCGGTGCTGTGTGCCACCCTCGGCTGCTTTCCGGTCCGGCGAGGTCCATGGATTCGGCGTGGCCGTGGCTTCGCTTCACGCTCCTCCATTTCATTTCCCACGCTTTCTTTTGAGCTGTTGCCTCATGTACTCTATCCCTGAAGCAACACTCAACGTAATGCGTGGAGTAACTCCATCAGTTACGGCGGAAGCGGGGTAAAACCTTTTTTAGAATGGAGTTATGGACCATCCTCGTGGAAAAGCAAGTAGAGTTCAAAACGTACGCAAAGGATTTCTTTCCACAAGAGAGGCCTGTACTGTACCACTCCCGTCACGCTGATGCCCTGTGTGTGTGTGTGTGTGTGAACAAAATCATCCTGCCTTTGAACTAAACGTCGCTTGACAGAATGCTAGCCGGTCGCAGGCAGGCAACAGAAGGAGCCAGAGCCAACGCCATTTGAGCGGCGGCATCATGCCAACCCGCGTCGTCCTTCCCTCCCTATCCGAACCCGTGGATGGCTGACCGCTGCTCGCCACTCTTGCGCCACGCGTGAGCTGGACGGCGCCCCGGACGGTAGCGACTTTTCAGTGCTTCCAGCACCCTGTGACGCTGCGCATGGCCTCGTCTCCGCTCTCCGCTCTGCATGCATTCGCCGTTGGTGGCGTGGCCTCGCGAGTGATGGCGATCGGTGCGGACGCTTTCGGTACCGGGGCCCACCTGTCGGCGACAGCGCTAATGATGGGTCGGTGGGGCAAATCCTTGGTCGCAGGGACTAGTATCTGTGTATTTCTGTGAAATGGTGCGCAGCGCAGGGGTCGATCATTCTTTGACCCCGCGGCGGCTTTCTTTTGGCCCTTGTTCAGTTCCCTCATTCTCCCTCAAATTCCACTATATAAAAAGAAGATTTCCGTCACATTAAAATGTTGGTAAATGCATGGAGTACTAAATGTTGATGAAATCAAAAACTAATTGCACAGTTTTGTTATACTTTGCGAGACGAATATTTTTAAGCCTAGTTAGTCAAAATTTGGATAATTTTTACCAAATACAAATGAAATGCTACAGAAATTCTAATACAATGTTTTTCTTCCTAATTCACTGAACTAAACTAGCCCTTGGTTATGTGCGTCCACAGACAGATGTCTGAGCCCAGGAGCAGCGTTCGAAAACGTTTCGACGGAATCGCTTGTCGCTTTGCGTCGGGAGAATGATAGAGATGGGAGTGTGCTTTTCTTTAAAGATAAATCAAGAGATGGAAGTGCTGGGGCTATAGATGTAGTAGGAATATAAAATTGGAGGAAGGAACCCTTGTCAAGGATGATATTATCGGTCATGGAGTCTGCGACTCTCCGTCTGTTCGGTTCAGCTTATCAGCACGATTTATCAGTCGTAGAACAGTGTTTTTCTCTTACAGCAAATCAGCCACAGCCGATTTATAAGTTAAAAAACAACCTGCTGAATACGGCCTCTGCTTTCGTACTCCTATGTCACTTCTCCTCTGGCGAGTGAAAGCAATCAAGTCTATATAAAAAAATATGATACCAATCAAAATATTACTAAATTTTTCATCAAACATATTTTAATAGTATATCTAATTGTTGTCATAATTTTTTATACTTTCTATAAATCAAATCAAGCTGTAGATATAATTTAATAATTAATAAAAGAACTATAGCTGCGTTTTATGCCAGACGCATAGTACGATTGTTCGAAGAGAGTGAGGGGCCTCTGCCTTGTTGAGTACTCCTCCAACATCTTGACGTGGAAACGAGAATTCCGATGCGTCCGTCCTCTGCAGCAGGAAAGAAACGTTTTTCGGGAGGCACGCACCGGATAGATTATGCTCTTGCTTACGGGCTGGCAAGCACCACACAATCTCGTTGAGTGCTTTACTACTATAATCCTCCCCTTCCGACCTTCCCCTAGGATAATCGGCACGGCAGCACCATTCTTGGTTTCCTGTGTTCCAGTTCCGCTGTCTGGCGATGGAAGCCGCAGCAATGATACATGGAGAACCCTTTCCCTTTTGGCTCATTCACCAAACCCTTGCATGATTACATGCACACTATCACTAGAAGCACGACGCCGAGCACGTATCTGCTCAGTCCCACGTCGAGCGCCCCAGCGATCTCCATGCAGTAGTGGAGGCGCACGGTTCCGTTCCTTCCGGGAGAAACGCTCGCCGTGGCCGCGGCCTCGCCCTCTTTTCCGGCAGTCGCGCGCGGCCGGCCGGCCGCCCCACTACCACCTCGGCTCGGTTGGTTTGGGTTTCCCAGCGCAGGAACTGGACAGGGGCACGCACTCCCTCGGTTCGTCCTCCCCCGCGCCGCTGGTTCCGCCGGCTGGGCGCGCGCAAACAGCGTCGCCCCACGCGCTGTACTCGACGCGATGGGTCTGCGAGCCAGGATCCTCCGCCAAGAAACTCACCGACCACCGCAGCCCCCAGGATCAGAACCAGCCAACCACCAGCACGCTGTGCGATCCGCGGTACACAAGCACGTGCGCAGGTACCGGCGTTGGTTGGCAGCTGGGCACGCTTGCTGTTCTGGCAGCTGATGCAGTCGTGCGCGCACAGGCTCCTGCCGCGGCTGGCCCTTCCGGCTGGTGCCTGCCTACCTGAGCAGCCGCCTCGTCTGACCTCTGAATCCCCGACGACTGCTCGCTTCGTCCCGTCCGGCCCCCGGCTTCGTATGATCGTATCGTATCCATCACAGCTCACAGCGGCACACGATGACACAACACAACACACCGGGCACGGGCAGGGCATGCATTTTGCGCACGCCAACGCAGAACGAACGCACGTCGTTTTCGGCGATCCGGTCGGCGTAATCTATCCCCGAGATTAATCCTTATCTGAATGTCGGGACAGATAGATAAACTGGAGCATTACATTATACTAGAGCTGCTAATATTTTGTGATGGCGACGTCTGCAGACATGCGTTGCCGTCAGCGCTAGGGCATGCACTTATGACCGGTCCGCCGCTTCGGGCCTTCCGTTCGTGGCCCCTGTTGGGGGGCTTCGAGCACACCACGGTTGGGGGTCCCGGACCATGCCGCCGCTCCGCCTCCACGGATGAGCGAGCACCTCCGGGCGAATTCCTGCCCGACAGGCACCTAAAGGAAATGGTTACATTACATGCATCATCGCGCTGCAGGTTTGATGATTGACGATTGATCATGCAAGCCATCGAATGGTACGTCTGCCTAACCTAACCTAACCTAAAGCTAGCTAACTGTAGGAGCAAAGATAAGCAGCTACCGCTTCTAGCGTAGGAACAATAATACTAATCTGATGCGAGGTTTTTCTATTGTCGCCATGCATGATGATGAGTGTATTGGGTGTGTATATACTACACGCTATGATCAGTCCCGCTCCAAGGATTTTAATTTATGCCCGTAGATAGGCGCGAATAAAGTCGGCGAAATATATCCTCTCCAATAATAGTCTCGTTTCTTATTCTATATCATGCACGCTGGTGACTGATCCTGGTTCGGCTGATGATTAATTGGCCGGGCTGCAATAGTTATGGATCGAGGATAAGAATGCCATCATCAGATCCCGTATGCCTGAGCATACCATGACTATACAGCATTATATTCCCTGAGCTAAATTCGGTCGATCTGTGGTGCTTTTTAGAGCAAATTTCGACCAAACCCAACATGTTCATCAAAACGTACTGTAAATATAAACTCTTCAGCCAGGTTTCGTTCATATCAATCATGCATCAAAACGTACATTAGCATTGGGCATTGTACGTGCGGACTGGCGCCGTGCGTATCTTGGCTCCACGCGGCTCGAGCCCGACGGACATACTACGTGCAATCGTCCAAGATATATGGCGATGCATGCAGAGGGGTGGACTGGGAGCAGAGAAGACAAGTCCAACTAGCTCGTCGGTCGTTCGATTGGATCGGTCAATCTCAGACAGGATGTAGCGGCCTCAGAATTCAGATGAAACCCAGGCCACGTACGCACCCAACCAAAGCGACATCCCTCTCGCTACAGCTTGCAAACTTAGCTATCGCTGCTTCCAATTCCATGATTGCCAAGCAATCCATGCATGCATGCATGCCTGCCGATTGCCGTGACGACGACCCGACACCCACCGGGTATCCGCCGCCATTATTCTCACCAAATCATTCGCCGGAGCATCTCCTACGACTAAAAAGAATGAAAGGAAGACAATTATTTCGTGCAACAAATGTTTCGTGTAACCTGACGCTCTCCCCTTGCGATCCCATGCGGCTTCCCTCTCCCCACCCCGCCAGAAGGAAACAGAAAACTCCAAAAGGAAATGAGAAACCTAGAAAGGAAACGGGAAACCTCGGTCTCCATCTGCGCCCTCCCCCTTGCAATCCCGCGCCCTCCCCCTGATCCCGCGGCGCGGCTTCCCTCTCCTCACCGCTTGCAAAAGGATACGGGAAACCGCGGCTTCCCTCTCCCCACGTCGCAGCACCTATCGATCTC
>JAHUYU010002256.1:0-16901 GCA_030439765.1 Tripidium arundinaceum | reverse complement strand
TATGAGGACAAAGGTATGCTAAGTTTTCTTTCAAAAATATGCAAAAACTCCAAGTGACAGGAGTGAAAGAAGCAAGGATCTCTACTTTAGCTGTACCATTCCCCAATTGCTCGCAGTACATGGTGAACATTTCTACAGGTATAAAAAAGTTAATTTGATGATATTTAACCCCTAATGTTTTCCTGAACCATCCTTTTCTCGAGGACGAGTAAAAGCCTAAGTATGGGGGAGCTTGTTGACACTCCTTAAGTATCAATTTTAAGTGTCAACTAAGCACAAGAAAGGATATAAATGTAACACAACACCTAGACATAGGGTTTTAACTAACAGAATTCCACGAGTTTTGGTGCTTGTCTATTATTGCAGGGGGTTATCAAGAATTAAGGAAGGAAGGTCCACATGTCATGATTACATAGAGATATTAAGGCCTGCGGTAATTTTCCGTAACAAGGTGGACCTAAAGAGCAACTGGGCCGAAGCAGAGGCGAGACGGACCCTGGCCCAGGGCGCCCGCCCTAGGGGCCAGGGCGCCCGCCCCCTGCTGCAGCCAATCAGGCTCAAGTTCGCGGATTATGCCCCACCGACTCTAAGGATCAAGGAAAACCGTGCGATCAAGGTCGGTTTGATCCGACGGCTGACGTTCATTTGGGAGGCCTATATAAGCAAGGCCCTGGCCCCCTGGCAGAAGCCAATCCATTATTCATTTACATATTTTCCAGAGAGGATTCGCCTGAGAGAGGTCCCTTGAATGGATCCATCTCATAGGGCTTAGCATTCAAGAGAAACTATTATTAGTTTCTATGTGAGATTAGAATTTATTCTTCTAGATTGAGAGAGATAGAGTGGAGGTGCGGATTGGAGGAAGCCCGGCCTGTCGGTGTCTTCTCCAGATTGTACCTGCGGGATCAAGTCTCCCAACCCAGGGCTTGCTCCTAGGATTCTTCGGTATTTCGACTTCTAATTCTAGTAAGTTCTTTGTTCTTATTGTTCTTTGGTTTGTGAGTTTACTTTATTCTCTTCGCGTAGAGTTTAGAGTAATCATCGCTAGCGTAAACGTGGTGTTTGGGCTAGGATACTCATAGATATCCCCTGTCTAGCCAGATCCGTGGTTGTAGTGCGGAACGTGACAATTCCGTCGCTATCTTTGCAGTCCATAATCCCGTTAGCAGAATCGGTAGGGTTCATAGGCTCGGGTTAAGTATCCTCTGTGGTGTCTCTTATCCCGTGATCCTCCCCAATAGAGCAGTAGATCATCCTTGCATAGGTTGGAACGAGAGTGCAGTCATAGTCTTCTCTATACATCGCTCACATCAAATCACCTTGTTTGTAGCCTAAAGGATAGTAGCAATAGATTTGGTTAGTTAGATGCACGCTTTCTCCTAGTGGTAAAATTATAAATACGATAACTCTGGATAACCTCCCGGGTGAAGTGCTCACCGATATCCGTGCGGTTACGGATCATTCTCTGTCTGCGTTAATAAATATCAACAAAGCCGATGACTATAAATCCCTTATGATTGATAGTTTGGAAGACTTACATCGTCATCGGCTACGCACACTTTGTTGATATTTATTAACGCAGACAGAGAATGATCCGTAACCGCACGGATATCGGTGAGCACTTCACCCGGGAGGTTATCCAGAGTTATCGTATTTATAATTTTACCACTAGGAGAAAGCGTGCATCTAACTAACCAAATCTATTGCTACTATCCTTTAGGCTACAAACAAGGTGATTTGATGTGAGCGATGTATAGAGAAGACTATGACTGCACTCTCGTTCCAACCTATGCAAGGATGATCTACTGCTCTATTGGGGAGGATCACGGGATAAGAGACACCACAGAGGATACTTAACCCGAGCCTATGAACCCTACCGATTCTGCTAACGGGATTATGGACTGCAAAGATAGCGACGGAATTGTCACGTTCCGCACTACAACCACGGATCTGGCTAGACAGGGGATATCTATGAGTATCCTAGCCCAAACACCACGTTTACGCTAGCGATGATTACTCTAAACTCTACGCGAAGAGAATAAAGTAAACTCACAAACCAAAGAACAATAAGAACAAAGAACTTACTAGAATTAGAAGTCGAAATACCGAAGAATCCTAGGAGCAAGCCCTGGGTTGGGAGACTTGATCCCGCAGGTACAATCTGGAGAAGACACCGACAGGCCGGGCTTCCTCCAATCCGCACCTCCACTCTATCTCTCTCAATCTAGAAGAATAAATTCTAATCTCACATAGAAACTAATAATAGTTTCTCTTGAATGCTAAGCCCTATGAGATGGATCCATTCAAGGGACCTCTCTCAGGCGAATCCTCTCTGGAAAATATGTAAATGAATAATGGATTGGCTTCTGCCAGGGGGCCAGGGGCCTTGCTTATATAGGCCTCCCAAATGAACGTCAGCCGTCGGATCAAACCGACCTTGATCGCACGGTTTTCCTTGATCCTTAGAGTCGGTGGGGCATAATCCGCGAACTTGAGCCTGATTGGCTGCAGCAGGGGGCGGGCGCCCTGGCCCCTAGGGCGGGCGCCCTGGGCCAGGGTCCGTCTCGCCTCTGCTTCGGCCCAGTTGCTCTTTAGGTCCACCTTGTTACGGAAAATTACCGCAGGCCTTAATATCTCTATGTAATCATGACATGTGGACCTTCCTTCCTTAATTCTTGATAACCCCCTGCAATAATAGACAAGCACCAAAACTCGTGGAATTCTGTTAGTTAAAACCCTATGTCTAGGTGTTGTGTTACATTTATATCCTTTCTTGTGCTTAGTTGACACTTAAAATTGATACTTAAGGAGTGTCAACAAGCTCCCCCATACTTAGGCTTTTACTCGTCCTCGAGAAAAGGATGGTTCAGGAAAACATTAGGGGTTAAATATCATCAAATTAACTTTTTTATACCTGTAGAAATGTTCACCATGTACTGCGAGCAATTGGGGAATGGTACAGCTAAAGTAGAGATCCTTGCTTCTTTCACTCCTGTCACTTGGAGTTTTTGCATATTTTTGAAAAGAAAACTTAGCATACCTTTGTCCTCATAGGTGCTCTCAGATCACCCATATTATCTTTTGTAAATCTTACTGAGGCATATTTTGATTTGCAAATATTCTTTTTGAGCATACTTACCTTGTATGTATTGCCTGGTCAAAACGGGATCCGAGGAGAGGAATGCCATACTCTTAGATCAAGACTTTGAAAATTTTAAAACTTTGTCATCTCTTACTGGCATATTGCTTATTAGAGGGACCATGGGCTATCATTTTCTTTTCATCATACTTTTATCATCATATATATATATATATATATATATATATATATATATATATATATATATATATATATATATATATATATATATATATATATATTTCAGGTGGGTGCCGAAGTACCCCTAATTCTACTGTCGGACACTTGTCCATTTTTTCAGCGAGGTTGTCGGGCACTTGCCCCTTTTTATTTCCTCGAATTTATACTTTTGCATAGCCCATGCCTCTAATGCAATAATACTTCGGAAGAGTGAATCTTTTATATCTTTTGATAAAAAGGTCTTGGTCTTTAGAGCATGATAAATCTCTCAACAAGGGTCTAGTTCGGTTTGAACAAACTCAATACAAAGCAGATAGCTTTTAATCATAATAAATGTTTAGGCATGTATAAAACTCTGAGGATGGTAGCTATGTTTTTAAAGTTTTTAAAAGAAATTCTCTAAGCGACAAAAATATCAAGAATAAGGTACTCATATTCTACCATATCATATTCCACAATGACTTGAGTAACATGGGGTTTTTAAATAATTTTTCTCAATACTAGCAGGTTTCCAGAAAAGTGTTATAAAGTGAGTCTGTCTTATGATCAAATATTTTTTTAATTCATCATGTTTAAAGAGAATTTACTGCACAGATTAATATTAAGGAATATAGCGTGCAGAGTGCAAACCTGTTTGTTGTAGTGGATTCTTGTTCGTCTCGTCGTCGAGGGCCTCCCCCATACTTGTTTCCTGTTCTCTTATACAAAAACAAAGTGGAGACAAGCAAGGCACAATAATAGAAATAATCTTTATTCATTTTTATTCATGAGGCAGCTATTACAATCGAATGGATCGAGCTAATGAATGAATCGAATCTCTAAGAATGAATGGATCGAACTAATCTGCCTCAAAGATCGTGTACTAGCTAGCGCGCTCAGCGACGCTCTAAGGCTTTCACTCTATCGCTCATCTTAGTAAGGTCGCGCCTAAGGCTGTGGACTATGGTGTTCAGGTTCGCGACCTGCCTATTGAGGAAGCTTACAGAGGTTTGGAGCTGGATGATCGTGTCGTCTCTGCTATGGAACTCCCTATCTAACTCGGCTACTGTCCTACGACGCTTAGGAGGGGACTCGAAAGCGTTGAGTGATTGCTTCGGGGCTTCTTTCTCTGGAATGAAGCGGACTTTTGCTGCACGAACTCCCTCGAAGTATGGACGTTCCTCCTCAGTGGTGTACTTGACGCTGGTGAGCTCTCCTCTTTTGTTGATCTTTGTTCCCACGATTCTCTCATTGGGCTTCGATGATGACGGGCTGCGCGTAGTAGGAATGTCTTGAGCGGCGCTGCTGCGGACGAATGGAGGCGAGCGGCTGCTCGTCATGGACTAGCACTAGAGCTTGCGCATCTGGATCTTCCTTCGCCTCCTTGTTGAGGTCAATCCCGTAGGGGACCATCCTCTGATCGGAGTTGCTGCCGCCGGCCATCGGAGCGAGAAACTAAAGCGAGCTCTAAACGAGAGAGGAGGGAATGATTGGAATGGTGATGATGGCTGACGTCAGGGCTATTTATATAGGGGTGGAAAACGGCATCTAGAAGCATCTACGGAGCATATCTCGCGATCAACTGGCGGGATAATTCATTCGCACGATTTTCTGGATAAGGGATTCTAGAAAGATCGGGATGGCAAAAGGCGGCGGCGAAAGGAGGCAGGGGCAGGGCGCCCGCCCTCATGCCTAGGGCGCCCGCCCTGGCCTGGGCTCCTTTGCCGGCCCACTTTCTCGTGTTGGCTTCTAGAAGGTTTCTTTCCCCGAAAAATAGATGAAGGGCCCAAATCGCGGAATAAAAGCGATCGGGCTTCAAAAATCAATTGGAAGGTAGAAATTAATTACGTCTATTTCTTCTAATTCTTTATTGGGCTCTAAAAATAATTTAAGACGTTGACCATTTACCTTGAATAACGTACCTTCATCATTTTGAAGTGTGATAGCCCCGTGGGATGATGAATTGATTACCTTGTATGGCCCTTCCTACTTGCTTCGTAGTTTTCCATGCCCGAAAAGCTTCACCCTGGAATTAAAAAGTAATACCTTATCTCCGAGTGCGAATTCCTTCTTCTTGATTCTTTTGTCATGCCATCTTTTGACTCTTTCTTTGTAGATCTTTGAATTGTGATATGCCTTCTCTCGCCATTCATCTAACTCTGATAATTGCATCTTTCTATAATCTCCAGCAACATCTAGGTCCATATTCCATCTTCTTATGGCCCAGTGTGCTTTGAACTCTAGTTCAACAGGCAGGTGGCAAGTCTTCCCATACACCAGTTGATATGGAGACATCCCAATTGGGGTCTTGTATGCAGTTCGATACGCCCAAAGTGCATCAGGTAACTTGTCCTTCCATGCTGTTCTCATCTCATTCACTGTTTTCTGAAGAATATTCTTGATTTGTTTATTTGAAGTCTCTGCCTGGCCACTTGTCTGAGGATGATAGGGTGTAGCGACGTTATGGCGGATCCCATGCTAGATATTGCTCGAACCGTTTGTCGATGAAATGTGATCCTCCATCACTTATCACTACTCGGGGGACTCTGTATCTTGGAAATATTATTTCTTCGAACATCCTCTTTGAGCTTATGTTGTCGGCATGTTTGCATGGTAGTGCTTCTACCCATTTGGAGACATAGTCAACTGCCACCAAGATGAACTCACACTTCTTTGATGGGGGAAATGGTCCCATATAGTCAATTCCCCAAACATCAAAGAGCTCTATCTGAAGATTTTTGATGAGTGGCATAGCATCCCTTGTGTTGATATTACCGTGTCTTTGACATGGCCCGCATCTTCGGATAAATTCTTTTGTGTCTTCATACATCGCAGGCCAATAGAATCCGCATTGCCAAATCTTTGCATGTGTGCGGAACGCTCCATAATGTCCTCCGTATGGTGATGAGTGGCATCTTTCAATGATCTTCAATCCTTCCTCAATGGGCACACATCTTCTGAGTAAACCATCAGAGCATACTCGAAAGAGGTATGGCTCATCCCATATGTGTGATCAACTTTCTTGAATAAACTTCTTTTTATTTGCTCCCGGTGGCACATACCCTGAAACCATAAAATTGATAATATCTGCATACCAGGGGTCAGACCTGTTGATTCCGTAGAGCATGTCGTCCCGGAGTGAATCATTGATGGGTAGTTCCTGCGGATTCTTAAAATACATTCTGGACAAGTGATCGGCAACAGAATTTTCTACTCCCTTTTTATCTTTAATTTCTAAGTCAAATTGTTGGAGCAGCAAAATCCATCTTATCAAGCGAGGTTTAGCATCTTTTTTAGTGAGCAAATATTTTAGTGTAGCATGATCAGAATAAACAATTACTTTAGCTCCTACTAAATAAGATCTAAATTTATCAATAGCAAAGACAACAGCCAAGAGCACTTTTTCGGTGGTTGCATAATTAAGTTGAGCTTCTGTCAAGGTTTTACTAGCATAAGCTATTGCATGATGCTTCTTATCTTTAGTTTGTCCCAAAACTACCCCCACAGCATAATCACTAGCATCACACATAATTTCAAAAGGTAAAGACCAATCAGGGGGTTGAATGATTGGTGCAGAGATGAGCACTTTCTTTAGCAATTCAAAAGCTCTTAAACAGGCATCATCAAATTCAAAAGGAGCATTCTTGGCTAGCAAAAGAGTGAGTGGTCTAGAAATAAATGAAAAATCTTTTATGAATCTACGATAAAAACCAGCATGGCCAAGAAAGCTTCTAATTCCTTTTAGATTTACAGGCGGAGGTAACTATTCAATTACTTTAATTTTAGCTTTATCTACCTCAATGCCTCTTTCAGACACTAGGTGTCCTAGCACTATTCCTTCTCTAACCATAAAATGACATTTTTCCCAATTAAGGATCAAGTGCTTTTCTTCACATCTTTGCAAAACCTTGTCTAAATTTTCAAGACAACTATCAAAAGTTTTTCCATAAACAGAGAAATCATCCATGAAAACTTCCATAATATCTTCAATCATATTGGAAAATATAGACATCATGCATCTTTGAAAAGAAGCTGGAGCATTACATAGCCCGAAAGACATTCTACGATAAGCATAAGTTCCATATGGACATGTAAAAGTGGTTTTGCTTCGATCATCGGGATGGATCGGGATTTGGTGATACCCAGAATATCCATCTAAGAAACAGTGAATGAGATGAGAACAGCATGGAAGGACAAGTTACCTGATGCACTTTGGGCGTATCGAACTGCATACAAGACCCCAATTGGGATGTCTCCATATCAACTGGTGTATGGGAAGACTTGCCACCTGCCTGTTGAACTAGAGTTCAAAGCACACTGGGCCATAAGAAGATGGAATATGGACCTAGATGTTGCTGGAGATTATAGAAAGATGCAATTATCAGAGTTAGATGAATGGCGAGAGAAGGCATATCACAATTCAAAGATCTACAAAGAAAGAGTCAAAAGATGGCATGACAAAAGAATCAAGAAGAAGGAATTCGCACTCGGAGATAAGGTATTACTTTTTAATTCCAGGGTGAAGCTTTTCGGGCATGGAAAACTACGAAGCAAGTAGGAAGGGCCATACAAGGTAATCAATTCATCATCCCACGGGGCTATCACACTTCAAAATGATGAAGGTACGTTATTCAAGGTAAATGGTCAACGTCTTAAATTATTTTTAGAGCCCAATAAAGAATTAGAAGAAATAGACGTAATTAATTTCTACCTTCCAATTGATTTTTGAAGCCCGATCGCTTTTATTCCGCGATTTGGGCCCTTCATCTATTTTTCGGGGAAAGAAACCTTCTAGAAGCCAACACGAGAAAGTGGGCCGGCAAAGGAGCCCAGGCCAGGGCGGGCGCCCTAGGCATGAGGGCGGGCGCCCTGCCCCTGCCTCCTTTCGCCGCCGCCTTTTGCCATCCCGATCTTTCTAGAATCCCTTATCCAGAAAATCGTGCGAATGAATTATCCCGCCAGTTGATCGCGAGATATGCTCCGTAGATGCTTCTAGATGCTGTTTTCCACCCCTATATAAATAGCCCCTGACGTCAGCCATCATCACCATTCCAATCATTCCCTCCTCTCTCGTTTAGAGCTCGCTTTAGTTTCTCGCTCCGATGGCCGGCGGCAGCAACTCCGATCAGAGGATGGTCCCCTACGGGATTGACCTCAACAAGGAGGCGAAGGAAGATCCAGATGCGCAAGCTCTAGTGCTAGTCCATGACGAGCAGCCGCTCGCCTCCATTCGTCCGCAGCAGCGCCGCTCAAGACATTCCTACTACGCGCAGCCCGTCATCATCGAAGCCCAATGAGAGAATCGTGGGAACAAAGATCAACAAAAGAGGAGAGCTCACCAGCGTCAAGTACACCACTGAGGAGGAACGTCCATACTTCGAGGGAGTTCGTGCAGCAAAAGTCCGCTTCATTCCAGAGAAAGAAGCCCCGAAGCAATCACTCAACGCTTTCGAGTCCCCTCCTAAGCGTCGTAGGACAGTAGCCGAGTTAGATAGGGAGTTCCATAGCAGAGACGACACGATCATCCAGCTCCAAACCTCTGTAAGCTTCCTCAATAGGCAGGTCGCGAACCTGAACACCATAGTCCACAGCCTTAGGCGCGACCTTACTAAGATGAGCGATAGAGTGAAAGCCTTAGAGCGTCGCTGAGCGCGCTAGCTAGTACACGATCTTTGAGGCAGATTAGTTCGATCCATTCATTCTTAGAGATTCGATTCATTCATTAGCTCGATCCATTCGATTGTAATAGCTGCCTCATGAATAAAAATGAATAAAGATTATTTCTATTATTGTGCCTTGCTTGTCTCCACTTTGTTTTTGTATAAGAGAACAGGAAACAAGTATGGGGGAGGCCCTCGACGACGAGACGAACAAGAATCCACTACAACAAACAGGTTTGCACTCTGCACGCTATATTCCTTAATATTAATCTGTGCAGTAAATTCTCTTTAAACATGATGAATTAAAAAAATATTTGATCATAAGACAGACTCACTTTATAACACTTTTCTGGAAACCTGCTAGTATTGAGAAAAATTATTTAAAAACCCCATGTTACTCAAGTCATTGTGGAATATGATATGGTAGAATATGAGTACCTTATTCTTGATATTTTTGTCGCTTAGAGAATTTCTTTTAAAAACTTTAAAAACATAGCTACCATCCTCAGAGTTTTATACATGCCTAAACATTTATTATGATTAAAAGCTATCTGCTTTGTATTGAGTTTGTTCAAACCGAACTAGACCCTTGTTGAGAGATTTATCATGCTCTAAAGACCAAGACCTTTTTATCAAAAGATATAAAAGATTCACTCTTCCGAAGTATTATTGCATTAGAGGCATGGGCTATGCAAAAGTATAAATTCGAGGAAATAAAAAGGGGCAAGTGCCCGACAACCTCGCTGAAAAAATGGACAAGTGTCCGACAGTAGAATTAGGGGTACTTCGGCACCCACCTGAAATATATATATATATATATATATATATATATATATATATATATATATATATATATATATATATATATATATATGATGATAAAAGTATGATGAAAAGAAAATGATAGCCCATGGTCCCTCTAATAAGCAATATGCCAGTAAGAGATGACAAAGTTTTAAAATTTTCAAAGTCTTGATCTAAGAGTATGGCATTCCTCTCCTCGGATCCCGTTTTGACCAGGCAATACATACAAGGTAAGTATGCTCAAAAAGAATATTTGCAAATCAAAATATGCCTCAGTAAGATTTACAAAAGATAATATGGGTGATCTGAGAGCACCTATGAGGACAAAGGTATGCTAAGTTTTCTTTTCAAAAATATGCAAAAACTCCAAGTGACAGGAGTGAAAGAAGCAAGGATCTCTACTTTAGCTGTACCATTCCCCAATTGCTCGCAGTACATGGTGAACATTTCTACAGGTATAAAAAAGTTAATTTGATGATATTTAACCCCTAATGTTTTCCTGAACCATCCTTTTCTCGAGGACGAGTAAAAGCCTAAGTATGGGGGAGCTTGTTGACACTCCTTAAGTATCAATTTTAAGTGTCAACTAAGCACAAGAAAGGATATAAATGTAACACAACACCTAGACATAGGGTTTTAACTAACAGAATTCCACGAGTTTTGGTGCTTGTCTATTATTGCAGGGGGTTATCAAGAATTAAGGAAGGAAGGTCCACATGTCATGATTACATAGAGATATTAAGGCCTGCGGTAATTTTCCGTAACAAGGTGGACCTAAAGAGCAACTGGGCCGAAGCAGAGGCGAGACGGACCCTGGCCCAGGGCGCCCGCCCTAGGGGCCAGGGCGCCCGCCCCCTGCTGCAGCCAATCAGGCTCAAGTTCGCGGATTATGCCCCACCGACTCTAAGGATCAAGGAAAACCGTGCGATCAAGGTCGGTTTGATCCGACGGCTGACGTTCATTTGGGAGGCCTATATAAGCAAGGCCCCTGGCCCCCTGGCAGAAGCCAATCCATTATTCATTTACATATTTTCCAGAGAGGATTCGCCTGAGAGAGGTCCCTTGAATGGATCCATCTCATAGGGCTTAGCATTCAAGAGAAACTATTATTAGTTTCTATGTGAGATTAGAATTTATTCTTCTAGATTGAGAGAGATAGAGTGGAGGTGCGGATTGGAGGAAGCCCGGCCTGTCGGTGTCTTCTCCAGATTGTACCTGCGGGATCAAGTCTCCCAACCCAGGGCTTGCTCCTAGGATTCTTCGGTATTTCGACTTCTAATTCTAGTAAGTTCTTTGTTCTTATTGTTCTTTGGTTTGTGAGTTTACTTTATTCTCTTCGCGTAGAGTTTAGAGTAATCATCGCTAGCGTAAACGTGGTGTTTGGGCTAGGATACTCATAGATATCCCCTGTCTAGCCAGATCCGTGGTTGTAGTGCGGAACGTGACAATTCCGTCGCTATCTTTGCAGTCCATAATCCCGTTAGCAGAATCGGTAGGGTTCATAGGCTCGGGTTAAGTATCCTCTGTGGTGTCTCTTATCCCGTGATCCTCCCCAATAGAGCAGTAGATCATCCTTGCATAGGTTGGAACGAGAGTGCAGTCATAGTCTTCTCTATACATCGCTCACATCAAATCACCTTGTTTGTAGCCTAAAGGATAGTAGCAATAGATTTGGTTAGTTAGATGCACGCTTTCTCCTAGTGGTAAAATTATAAATACGATAACTCTGGATAACCTCCCGGGTGAAGTGCTCACCGATATCCGTGCGGTTACGGATCATTCTCTGTCTGCGTTAATAAATATCAACAAAGTGTGCGTAGCCGATGACGATGTAAGTCTTCCAAACTATCAATCATAAGGGATTTATAGTCATCGGCTTTCAAGTCTTCTTGAAAAGCAATACGTCTTGATCTAGTTTTAATCTCCCAAGGAAGAACAACATCATGCCCATAAACCAACTGATATGGGGTGAACTTAGTCAATCCATGACAAGCCATCCGATAAGCCCATAATGCCTCATTCAACATCATGTGCCATTTCCTTGGTTGTTCATCAATCTTTCTTTTAATCAACTTGATCAAGCTTTTATTCGACGCTTCTGCTTGTCCATTAGCTTGGGCATAATAAGAAGATGAATTTAACAGTCTAATTTCCATACTAGTAGCAAAATCCTTGAACTCTTTAGATGTAAACATTGATCCCTGATCAATAGTGATAGTTTGAGGAATCCCAAAACGATAAACAATAAGTTCCATCACAAAATCAACCATGTTTTTAGACATCACTGTTTTCAACGGAATCGCCTCAACCCACTTAGTAAAATAATCTATCGCCACCAATATGAATTTATGCCCTTTGCTTGATGATGGGTAAATTTGGCCGATCAAATCAATTCACCAACCTCTAAATGACCATGGCTTAATGATTGGATTCATAGCCAATGAAGGTGCATTTTGAACATTACCAAATCTTTGATAATCCTGACACCCTTTATAATATTAGAAACAATCTTCAAGTACTGTCAGCCAAAAATATCCAGATCTACAAATAATCCACTTCATTTTATAAGCCGATTGATGAGCACCGCACACCCCTTCATGTACCTCATCCATCAAGATTATTGATTCCTCTTGATTTAAACATTTGAGCAAAACTCCATCAATCGTCCGATAGTATAACTGATCGTCAAGCAGCACATACTTGATAGCATTATATCTCATCTTCCTTGACACCTTCTGAGATGGATCTTTTAAATAGTCGATGATCTCTTTTCTCCAATCACCGACAATGATTTCATTATTGAAAATATCATAAATCTGCCGATTAACCAAAGGCGGTCTGTGCAAACCGATTAGCCTCTTGATTCTATGCCATAGGAACATGTTTGATAGTGACCATTGAGAATTCATCAAGCAACTGTCGACACGTATCAAAATATTCCTTTAAAATATCATCCTTCCATTCATATAGCCCAAGTAATTGATAAATTACCAACTGTGAGTCCCCAATTATCTCAATCATTTCGACTCTAATTTCATGCAATAATTGAATTCCTTTAAGCACGGCTTCATACTCAGCTTGATTATTAGTGGCCATCGGCTTAATTGGAAAAGCAAACTCAAAGCTTGCCACCAGAGGCGATATGTTGGCAATGTCGATTCCACCTTCTTGTTTGCAAGATGATCCATCAAAGAATAAAGTCCACGGCATTAGCTCTACCACCCGATGCTTGGTCCACAATGTTGAGTTACAAAATTGGCCATCACCTGTTCTTTGACTACCTTAGCCGATTCGTAACTCAAGTCAAACTCAGTTAATGTAAGAATCCACTTCCTAATCCTCCCATTCAATATTGGAATGGATAACATGTGCTTAACCACATCGGCTTTACATACCACCGTGCACTCAGCCGATAGCAAGTAATGACGTAATTTTGTGCAAGAAAAATATAGGCATAAGCATAGTTTCTCAACAGAAGAATACCTAGTTTCTGCATCCAAAAGCCTTCTGCTCAAATAGAAAATTACCCACTCTTTACTTTCAAACTCTTGCATTAAGGCCGATCCAATTGAAAGGTCATCAGCCGATATGTATAATTTGAACGGCTTACCATGTTGTGGAGGAATCAACACAGGCGGTGACTTCATATATTCTTTAATATTATCAAATGCCTTCTGCTGCTCCTCTCCCCATCTGAATTCTTGATCTGCTTTCAACTTTAACAAAGGAGAAAAGGGCAAAATCCTCTCTGATAAATTAGAAATAAATCTCCTAATAAAATTTATCTTGCCGATCAAGGATTGCAACTCTGTTTTGTTTATTGGAGAGGAGCAGCAGAAGGCATTTGATAATATTAAAGAATATATGAAGTCACCGCCTGTGTTGATTCCTCCACAACATGGTAAGCCGTTCAAATTATACATATCGGCTGATGACCTTTCAATTGGATCGGCCTTAATGCAAGAGTTTGAAAGTAAAGAGTGGGTAATTTTCTATTTGAGCAGAAGGCTTTTGGATGCAGAAACTAGGTATTCTTCTGTTGAGAAACTATGCTTATGCCTATATTTTTCTTGCACAAAATTACGTCATTACTTGCTATCGGCTGAGTGCACGGTGGTATGTAAAGCCGATGTGGTTAAGCACATGTTATCCATTCCAATATTGAATGGGAGGATTAGGAAGTGGATTCTTACATTAACTGAGTTTGACTTGAGTTACGAATCGGCTAAGGTAGTCAAAGAACAGGTGATGGCCAATTTTGTAACTCAACATTGTGGACCAAGCATCGGGTGGTAGAGCTAATGCCGTGGACTTTATTCTTTGATGGATCATCTTGCAAACAAGAAGGTGGAATCGACATTGCCAACATATCGCCTCTGGTGGCAAGCTTTGAGTTTGCTTTTCCAATTAAGCCGATGGCCACTAATAATCAAGCTGAGTATGAAGCCGTGCTTAAAGGAATTCAATTATTGCATGAAATTAGAGTCGAAATGATTGAGATAATTGGGGACTCACAGTTGGTAATTTATCAATTACTTGGGCTATATGAATGGAAGGATGATATTTTAAAGGAATATTTTGATACGTGTCGACAGTTGCTTGATGAATTCTCAATGGTCACTATCAAACATGTTCCTATGGCATAGAATCAAGAGGCTAATCGGTTTGCACAGACCGCCTTTGGTTATCGGCAGATTTATGATATTTTCAATAATGAAATCATTGTCGGTGATTGGAGAAAAGAGATCATCGACTATTTAAAAGATCCATCTCAGAAGGTGTCAAGGAAGATGAGATATAATGCTATCAAGTATGTGCTGCTTGACGATCAGTTATACTATCGGACGATTGATGGAGTTTTGCTCAAATGTTTAAATCAAGAGGAATCAATAATCTTGATGGATGAGGTACATGAAGGGGTGTGCGGTGCTCATCAATCGGCTTATAAAATGAAGTGGATTATTTGTAGATCTGGATATTTTTGGCTGACAGTACTTGAAGATTGTTTCTAATATTATAAAGGGTGTCAGGATTATCAAAGATTTGGTAATGTTCAAAATGCACCTTCATTGGCTATGAATCCAATCATTAAGCCATGGTCATTTAGAGGTTGGTGAATTGATTTGATCGGCCAAATTTACCCATCATCAAGCAAAGGGCATAAATTCATATTGGTGGCGATAGATTATTTTACTAAGTGGGTTGAGGCGATTCCGTTGAAAACAGTGATGTCTAAAAACATGGTTGATTTTGTGATGGAACTTATTGTTTATCGTTTTGGGATTCCTCAAACTATCACTATTGATCAGGGATCAATGTTTACATCTAAAGAGTTCAAGGATTTTGCTACTAGTATGGAAATTAGACTGTTAAATTCATCTTCTTATTATGCCCAAGCTAATGGACAAGCAGAAGCGTCGAATAAAAGCTTGATCAAGTTGATTAAAAGAAAGATTGATGAACAACCAAGGAAATGGCACATGATGTTGAATGAGGCATTATGGGCTTATCGGATGGCTTGTCATGGATTGACTAAGTTCACCCCATATCAGTTGGTTTATGGGCATGATGTTGTTCTTCCTTGGGAGATTAAAACTAGATCAAGACGTATTGCTTTTCAAGAAGACTTGAAAGCCGATGACTATAAATCCCTTATGATTGATAGTTTGGAAGACTTACATCGTCATCGGCTACGCACACTTTGTTGATATTTATTAACGCAGACAGAGAATGATCCGTAACCGCACGGATATCGGTGAGCACTTCACCCGGGAGGTTATCCAGAGTTATCGTATTTATAATTTTACCACTAGGAGAAAGCGTGCATCTAACTAACCAAATCTATTGCTACTATCCTTTAGGCTACAAACAAGGTGATTTGATGTGAGCGATGTATAGAGAAGACTATGACTGCACTCTCGTTCCAACCTATGCAAGGATGATCTACTGCTCTATTGGGGAGGATCACGGGATAAGAGACACCACAGAGGATACTTAACCCGAGCCTATGAACCCTACCGATTCTGCTAACGGGATTATGGACTGCAAAGATAGCGACGGAATTGTCACGTTCCGCACTACAACCACGGATCTGGCTAGACAGGGGATATCTATGAGTATCCTAGCCCAAACACCACGTTTACGCTAGCGATGATTACTCTAAACTCTACGCGAAGAGAATAAAGTAAACTCACAAACCAAAGAACAATAAGAACAAAGAACTTACTAGAATTAGAAGTCGAAATACCGAAGAATCCTAGGAGCAAGCCCTGGGTTGGGAGACTTGATCCCGCAGGTACAATCTGGAGAAGACACCGACAGGCCGGGCTTCCTCCAATCCGCACCTCCACTCTATCTCTCTCAATCTAGAAGAATAAATTCTAATCTCACATAGAAACTAATAATAGTTTCTCTTGAATGCTAAGCCCTATGAGATGGATCCATTCAAGGGACCTCTCTCAGGCGAATCCTCTCTGGAAAATATGTAAATGAATAATGGATTGGCTTCTGCCAGGGGGCCAGGGGCCTTGCTTATATAGGCCTCCCAAATGAACGTCAGCCGTCGGATCAAACCGACCTTGATCGCACGGTTTTCCTTGATCCTTAGAGTCGGTGGGGCATAATCCGCGAACTTGAGCCTGATTGGCTGCAGCAGGGGGCGGGCGCCCTGGCCCCTAGGGCGGGCGCCCTGGGCCAGGGTCCGTCTCGCCTCTGCTTCGGCCCAGTTGCTCTTTAGGTCCACCTTGTTACGGAAAATTACCGCAGGCCTTAATATCTCTATGTAATCATGACATGTGGACCTTCCTTCCTTAATTCTTGATAACCCCCTGCAATAATAGACAAGCACCAAAACTCGTGGAATTCTGTTAGTTAAAACCCTATGTCTAGGTGTTGTGTTACATTTATATCCTTTCTTGTGCTTAGTTGACACTTAAAATTGATACTTAAGGAGTGTCAACAAGCTCCCCCATACTTAGGCTTTTACTCGTCCTCGAGAAAAGGATGGTTCAGGAAAACATTAGGGGTTAAATATCATCAAATTAACTTTTTTATACCTGTAGAAATGTTCACCATGTACTGCGAGCAATTGGGGAATGGTACAGCTAAAGTAGAGATCCTTGCTTCTTTCACTCCTGTCA
>JAHUYU010001677.1:0-17500 GCA_030439765.1 Tripidium arundinaceum | reverse complement strand
GAAGGCGGCAGTCGGAAACGGCGTAAGCTTGTCAGCGACTGTCCGATGACGATGACGAGATGATAGCGGAACATGAAGCTGTACACGCAACGCCGCCCAGAGCACCATCACCGATCAGGGGACCGACGCCTCCCCGAGCTCAATCGCCGACCAGGGTTCCGACCCCTCCCCGAGCACCATCGCCGACCAGGGCTCCGACGCCGCCCCTTGCTGAGACGGCGCCAGAGCCACCAAGAGCGCCGACACCACCGAGGGCACCGACCGAAACAAGCAGATTAGAGACCGGTAGTCGCCCGGCATCCAGCGGCTCTCGCGGAAAACGCCGCTTCAAAGCAGCATTTAGAACCTCAGACATGTAAGTGCCACCATTAGCCTTACACTTCATACGTTGCTCAAAACGCCTTAAATTTCCATTGTGCAATTGTTATTCTGGACCCGGTCATCGGCAACGTCCGGTTCGAGAAGGTACTCATCGATGGCGGCAGTGCCCTTGACATACTTTTCCGTAATGCCCTAACAGAGTTAGGTATCGATCCAGAGGATCTTCACCTTACAATGCACCCTTCTGGGGAGTGCTCCCAGGGCAAATGTCGCAACCGTTGGGCCAGGTTACTCTTCCGGTCCAGTTCGGTACTCCCGACCACTACCGCGTCGGTTATGTCAACTTCGTCGTCGCGGATTTTGAAGGTACCTACCACGCCATTCTCGGCCGACCAGCTCTGGCCAAGTTCATGGCAGTTCCACACTACGTCTACTTGCTGCTGAAGATCCCGACGGAAAAGGGCGTGCTCTCCCTCCGAGGGAGCGTCACCACGGCATACGCCTGCGAAAGAGAGAGTTTCGCGACGGCCGAGGCTTCCGACCTCTCCATCCGCGTGCAGCAGTCACTTGAAGACTCCAAGAAGATCCCTCCTGAGGAGTTGGAGATACCGAATAAGGAGGCTCCTCGCGCTGCCGCAAAGTCCAAGGAGTATAAGGAGGTGGAGCTTATTCCAGGCGACAAGACCAAACTGGCCCGCATCGGGCCCGACCTGTCTCCCAAATAGGAAGACGCGCTCGTCAGCTTCCTGAGGAAGAACGTAAGTGTGTTTGCTTGGAAACCTGCAGACATGCCCGGTGTACCTCGGGAGCTGGTCGAGCACTCCTTGGATCTCTCGAAGACCGCTAAGCCAATAAAGCAGAAGCTACGACGGTTCTCGCGCGAAAAAAAGGAGGCGATTAGGGTAGAAGTAACCCGGCTCTTAGCCGCCGGCTTTATTAAGGAGGTGTATCACCCGGATTGGTTAGCCAACCCGGTTCTTGTAAGAAAAAAGAATAAAGAATGGAGGATGTGTGTTGATTACACCGATCTTAACAAACATTGCCCTAAGGACCCTTTCGCCTTACCTCGTATAGACGAGGTCGTAGATTCTACGGCAGGCTGTGAGCTCCTGTCGTTTCTCGGCTGCTACTCTGGCTACCACCAAATCTCTCTGAAAGAGGAAGATCAAATCAAGACATCTTTCATCACGCCTTTCGGCGCCTACTGCTACACCACCATGTCGTTCGGACTCAAGAACGCCGGTGCGACTTATCAAAGGGCAATTCAGATGTGCCTTAAAGACCAGATCAGTGATCAGTTGGTCGAAGCTTATGTCGACGACGTGGTGGTAAAGACCAGGCTTGCCTCTAGCTTGGTCGACGACCTCGACCGAACCTTCAAAGCCCTCAATGCTTTTCAATGGAAGCTGAATCCCAAGAAATGCATATTTGGGGTCCCATCCGGTATATTACTCGGCAACATTGTTAGCCGTGATGGCATACGACCGAACCCGGAGAAAGTCGGCGCAGTCCTGAGGATGAAGCCGCCCGCTAACGTGAAAGACATTCAGAAGCTTACTGGATGCATGGCTGCTCTGAGTCGGTTCATATCACGACTTGGAGAGAAGGGTTTACCGTTTTTCAAACTTTTAAGAGCTAATGAGAAATTTGAGTGGTCGGAGGAAGCTGACGCCGCTTTCGCAGAGCTCAAGCGTTTCCTTACGTCTCCACCGGTCCTCACGGCTCCCATGGATGGTGAGACCTTGCTACTTTACATAGCGGCTACCAACCGGGTGGTTAGCACAGCTATTATCGTCGAACGCGAGGAGGTCGGTCACGTATACAAGGTACAGCGGCCAGTATATTTCATCAGCGAAGTGCTCAGCGAGTCCAAGACGCGTTATCCTCAAGTTCAAAAGCTGTTATACGCAATTTTGATCACCTCCCGCAAGTTGCGCCACTACTTTGACACGTATCTCATCGAAGTGGTTACTGAGTTTCCGCTCGGGGATATTTTGCGTAACAAGGATGCCAACGGGCGTATCATCAAGTGGGCATTGGAGCTGAGCCCATACTCACTGGAATTCAAGAGCAGGCAGACCATCAAGTCACAAGCTCTGGTCGATTTTATTGTCGAATGGACAGACTTGAGCACGCCCATTCCAGATACCTCCCCCGAGCACTGGAAGATGTACTTTGATGGTTCCCTTAACATTGACGGTGCAGGGGCAGGTGTGCACTTTATCTCGCCATCAGGGGACAAGCTGAACTATGTCCTCCGTATTCACTTCAGGGCTTCCAACAATGCTGCTGAGTATGAAGCAGCACTGCACGGCCTTCGCATAGCCATAGAGCTCGGTATAAAGCGGCTCCTGGTCTACGGCGATTCGGCTCTTGTCATCAACCAAGTTAACAAGGACTGGGACTGCTCTACCGAGAAGATGGACGCCTATTGCGCTCAGATCAGAAAATTAGAAAACAAATTCTATGGATTGGAGTTTCATCACGTTATACGAGCTAACAACCAAGCGCCCGATGCGTTGTCCAAGATAGGGTCAACCCGAGCAGAGATCCCTCACGGAACCTTCGTCCAGGACTTGGTGAAACCTTCAATCGAAGAAGAAGCGAGCCTCGTCGCTGAGAAGCCACCTGCAGAGCAGCTGGTTGTTTCGATATCGGCCTCCAGTAGCGACTGGAGAGAACCTTTCATTAGGTACTTAACTTCCGCGGACGTTCCTCACGACAGAGTTGAGGCGGAACGACTTATCCGTCGAAGTAAGCACTATGTGCTCGCCGATGGCAAGCTTATGCGTAAGAATGCGACAGAGGAGTTACTCCAAAAGTGCGTATCTCGTGAAGAATGGATCCAGATTCTGCAAGAAATACACGCTGGAATTTGTGGGAACCATGCTGCGTCCAGGACTCTAGTCGGCAAGGCTTTCCGAGCAGGTTTTTATTGGCCTTCAGCTGTCGCCGACGCTGAGAAACTGGTCCGCCATTGCGAAGGTTGTCAGTTTTTTGCCAAACAGACCCACGTACCAGCTTCCGAGCTCCAGACTATTCCTGCTTCTTGGCCTTTTGCTTGTTGGGGTTTGGACATGATAGGACCTTTCAAGCCAGCTCCGGAGGGTTTCGCTGGGTTTATGTTATTATTGACAAGTTTTCTAAGTGGATCGAGTACAAACCTTTAGTCAAGGCAACTACCAAGAAAGCTGCCGAACTGCTCGACGGCATTATCCACCGTTTCGGTCTGCCCAACAGCATCATCACTGACCTGGGATCAACCTTCACTGGCGACGATTTTTGGAACTTCTGCGACGACAGGGGCATAGTTGTCAAGTACGTCTCAGTAGCGCACCCCAGGGCCAACGGGCAAGCCGAACAGGCCAACGGCATGATCTTAGATGCATTAAAAAAGCGATTGTATCAAGAAAACGAGAAGCACCCAGGGAGATGGTTGCAGGAGTTACCGGCCGTAGTCTGGGGATTGCGAACCCAGCCCAGTCGCAGCACTGGTGTTTCGCCCTATTTCATGATTTTTGGCTCTAAGGCCGTGCTTCCTGCTGACATCGCTTTCCGGTCTCCCAGAGTTGAACATTATGATGAAGAGAAGTCTGATAGAGCTAGAGAGCTCGACGTCAACTGTGCTGAGGAACGACGCCTAATCACTTGTGTTCGGACGGCCAAATACCTAGAAGGCCTACGCAGATATTACAACCGTAATGTTCAGAACAGGTTTTTTGTGGTCGGCGATCTTGTTTTACGAAGGAAGCAGACGACTGAGGGCTTACACAAGTTATCATCGCACTGGGAAGGACCTTACATGGTTAAAGAGGTTACTAGACCTACGTCATACAGGCTATGCCGTCTCGATGGAACTGATATTCCTAATTCGTGGCACATCGACCTCCTTCGGCGATTTTATCCCTGATACATCACTCAGCGAAGATATGTACTTTTCTTTTGTTCAATAAAAGCATTTGATTTCGATGTTAACTTAAACAGTATCAAAGCTGTCAGTTTTTTTTGATAAGCTCTTTAGAGCTGGCGCTCCTTCTGTTTTCCCTCCAGGCGTGAATGAGACCCGCTCTCTATGTCCTGGGTGGTCGACGGTCGCTTTTCGGATAGATTAGTGCACCCACACCTCGAGCTGATGCTGTGGATATTCTAGGACGGAGTAACCACACTTGGTTAAGCGATTACAGAAACACATGGTTTTTCCGACCACGCATATGCGCAAAAGCAATGCGTGCTTCAGGGAGGGAAGACTTAATGTTTACATAACAGTTCCAAATGTTTTTGCATCTACGTTCGTCCTAGTATGTACTCTGACGACTTAATCTGCTGCATGGCTGGTTTGCCCAGTCTCACCACACAGGTCTACATCCGCGATTATTTTCGCTGCTGTCGCCTCTGAGGTCGACCTGAGTTCTTCAGCTTTCTCCTGCGTGGTGGTACTGGCCATCCCGACTTCTAGGCGCTTCAAGTCGATGCCAGGGTAGTATGACCTCACCACGGCTAGGACGTGAGCCGCTACATACTCCCCAGCATCGCGGACAAATTGTTTCAGGTTGGCCCAGGAGTTTCTGCACTGGTCGACGATAGCGTCAGGCCCGGGCGGTGGTCGGCTGTCCGATGGGTTTTCTACTTCCAAGCGATCAGACCAAGTACTGGTGCGATGCCTTCGTTCATTCTCCGGCACCTGGTCTCCCACCGTTCTTTCTCCTGGACCAACACGTCAAATTGTGCTTTGCTGTTCCTACGCGTTGCTGAGCACGCATAGCGAATTTCATTCAGAAATATATACATATTTTTGGATTATACCACAATTGAGTTGTACGGTACTTACTCCGAAGGTCATCCTCAAGAAGCCTGGCTCGCTCCATGATATTGTTGTTCTCTGCTTTTAAGCGCGCTATTTCTTCACGAAGCAGGACCTGCTCCGTCTCCATCACTGCCGACCAGAATATGAGTACTACGAAGCAGATAAAAAGTCAAAATATGAGGTCAGAATGGGTGTATATACCTTTTTTCTCCTGGACCATGCGGCCGAGCTCTGCCTCGAGCATCGTCCGCCCGTCTTCCAGTTCATTGATTTTTCCCTTATAACGCTCAATAGTTGCTTTGAGCTCTTCATTCTCCGCTGCCATCGGCGCAATTTTGTCGAAACACCTCTTGCGGTATTCCGAGGTCTTCTCGATACTCTGTCGGAACGCTATCTTTCAGAACAAGGTATGTTCGCATAATTACACATGCTGTGATCAGGGATTGCGTACCTTTACTTGATTTACAAGGTCTTCGACCGTGCGCTGGAGCTTGCGCACGGCCCTGTTGGAGTGATCTTCTTCGTGGATGACCCACTCTCCCTCCCGCCTCCGGAGGACGCGGACGACTTGAGGTTGCACCGTTTCCTCAATGGGTCGGACGATTTCTTCAATCTCCGAAACCTCTTCGGCGGGAGTCTTCCTGGTTTCTTCCGCTGTTGGTGCAGCGGAGCCCTCTCCACCAACTTTACGAAGCTCTACAACAGCACCAGCTGTTGTCGGGACTCCGGTCTGTTCGGTGATCGGGGTGGTATCCTCAACCAGCTCGGCAGGCTCTCCATGGTGGCTCAGCTGCTCTTTCTGAATTGATGCCCCGCTGGCTGGGTCAGTTCCTAGGTCCCCTGTCGATTGCTCCAAGTCTTCCGTGGAAGGGGCACTGTTCAACCAGAATAACAATTGCACAATGGAAATTTAAGGCGTTTTGAGCAACGTATGAAGTGTAAGGCTAATGGTGGCACTTACATGTCTGAGGTTCTAAATGCTGCTTTGAAGCGGCGTTTTCCGCGAGAGCCGCTGGATGCCGGGCGACTACCGGTCTCTAATCTGCTTGTTTCGGTCGGTGCCCTCGGTGGTGTCGGCGCTCTTGGTGGCTCTGGCGCCGTCTCAGCAAGGGGCGGCGTCGGAGCCCTGGTCGGCGATGGTGCTCGGGGAGGGGTCGGAACCCTGGTCGGCGATTGAGCTCGGGGAGGCGTCGGTCCCCTGATCGGTGATGGTGCTCTGGGCGGCGTTGCGTGTACAGCTTCATGTTCCGCTATCATCTCGTCATCGTCATCGGACCAGTCGCTGACAAGCTTACGCCGTTTCCGACTGCCGCCTTCATCGTCCAAAGATAGTTTGCCCCCTGTTCGGAGGGGGCCGGCCGGTTTGCGCTTGGAGCTTTTTTCCCGAGCTGGCTGCTTTCCAGTTTTTTTGGTTGGAGGCGGGGGGATGTTGGTTTCCTCTTCATCTGATTCGTCTCCCCGGCCTCTTCGGTTGTTGACATCTTGGCGAAGCGGGCCGCTCGCTCCTCAACGGTTTCTTGAGCGTCGACGCCGGCTGGCCACTCGCTGCTCGGCACGTCGGAGACGTAAACCAGAGCGCGGTCCTGATCATGGATATTGTGCAGTATCAGATTACGTATTGTCCTCGAGGGCTACAGAAGAAATAACAATGACACTGGATTTGTGCGTACCTGGGGTGGCGGATTCTTCAGATTGAATGCCTTCTGGGAGATTTCAAGATCTCGTATGCGGACAGATCGAGCATATGCCCGACCCGTTTGTCGACTTCTTTCGGCAAAATGTCTTTGTCCGTCTCCCTGGTTGGATCTTTGAGGCCTTGATATTCAAAGGCCGGATGCACCCTGTCCTTACAAGGCTGCAACCGCCTCAGCACGAAGTTGGAGGCGACTAGCACTCCGTCGACTTGATTCCTATTTATAAGCCCGAGCAGCTCATTCACTTGTTCCTGCTCGGCACCACTTGGCCTCGCCGACCAGTTCCCGTTGGGCTTGGGGATGGTCGTCACGTCGCTGGCGGTCAGGATTTGCTCTTGCGTGATATAAAACCATTTCTTGTACCACTCACGCATCGACGCGCACAGAGGGACGTTCAGATAATTTGCTTTCATCCCGTCGCGGAGATTCAGATAAACACCCCCAGCTAATTTGGATCCCCCTGCACCTCCTTTGGTTTTGAGGCTGAAGAAGTGGCGGAATAGATTGAAATGGGGATAAATGCCAAGGAAGGCTTCGCAGAAGTGGATAAGATAGAAATAGAGAGAATGGAGTTTGGATGAAGATTGCAAAGATTGATTTTGTAGTATTCTAAGAGCTTTCGCAGGAACGGATGGCACGGAACGCCGAATCCGCGGGGAAAGTAATCTTCGAAAACAACCAATTCACCAGGGCGGGGATCTGGATAGTTCTCACCGCGTGGGATTCTCCATCCGCTGATGGGTTGTTCTTGAAGATGACCGGCGAGGACGAGCTTGCCGACTGACGTCTTGGTGCTTGAAGATTTCGTCCACTCCGTGACATACGCCGCCACTGCATCTTCTCCAGCGAACTGCGACCGCGATTGGAACCGCTACCGCGCGACATATCTGCTTCTACAGGTTCTTGAGGAGGAATGTGTGGTGCGGTTTGGAATCTGGAGTCGCGAATGAGAAAAGGGAAGATTTTTTGAATGTGGAACGGAGATTTGCGAACTTATCAGTCTGCTGATGGTTCCGGCGGAGAAGAAAGGTGAGGAAGGCAATGAGTCGCGGCGGAATGATTGGGGCTACTTAAATGAGTTGGGATGCCTTTTTGGCTTCCCAGGGTTTTTAGGAAACCGCGCCTTGCGTCGTTTTGACTTCTTTATTTCCTAACCCTGTTTGGGCCATTTCATGGGCCTTGCGTATGCGTCCCTCGGCGGAGCCCGGGGACTGCGTCCACAGCAGAGCTGTGGACTTCGGGCCGGGCCCACAACAGAGCTGGGGCTGGTCGGCAGCAGAGCTGCGTATGCGTCCCTCGGCGGAGCCCGAGGACTCCGTCCACAGCAGAGCTGGGGACTTCGGGCCGGGCCCACAGCAGAGCTGGGGCTGGTCGGCAGCAGAGCTACGTATGCGTCCCTCGGCGGAGCCCGGGGACTGCCTCCACAGTAGAGCTGGGGACTTCGGGCCGGGCCCACAGCAGAGCTGGGGCTGGTCGGCAGCAGAGCTGCGTATGCGTCCCTCGGCGGAGCCCGGGGACTGCGTCCACAGCAGAGCTGGGGACTTCGGGCCGGGCCCACAGCAGAGCTGGGGCTGGTCGGCAGCAGAGCTGTGTATGCGTCCCTCGGCTGAGCCCGGGGACTGCGTCCACAGCAGAGCTGGGGACTTCGGGCCGGGCCCACAGTAGAGCTGGGGCTGGTCGGCAGCAGAGCTGCGTATGCGTCCCTCGGCGGAGCCCGGGGACTGCCTCCACAGCTGAGCTGGGGACTTCGGGCCGGGCCCACAGCAGAGCTGGGGCTGGTCGGCAGCAGAGCTGCGTATGCGTCTCTCGGTGGAGCCCGGGGACTGCGTCCACAGCAGAGCTGGGGACTTCGGCCGGGCTCACAGCAGAGCTGGGGCTGGTCGGCAGCAGAGCTGCGTATGAGTCCATCGGCGGAGCTCGGGGACTGCGTCCACAGCAGAGCTGGGGACTTCGGGCTGGGCCCACAGCAGAGCTGGGGCTGGTCGGCAGCAGAGCTGCGTATGCGTCCCTCGGCGGAGCCCGGGGACTGCGTCCACAGCAGAGCTGTGAACTTCGGGCCGGGCCCACAGCAGAGCTGGGGCTGGTCGGCAGCAGAGCTGCGTATTTGTCCATCGGCGGTGCTCGGGGACTTCGTCCATAGCAGAGCTGTGGACAGTTTCTTTACAATTGTCATGAGATTTTTTAGACCCTGGCACCACGTGATCAAGTCACCTACTACCAGGCTCGGGGACTAAGTGGGCACACTTCACCTAGCGGTGAATGTGCTTGTTAGTATACAACAGAGTTGTATGCCAGGCCCAGAGGCATGGCACCTATTTTCGAACATTATGGTTTTCAGAATCGCAATTTGGCAAGGAAGGCGGTGCTGAGCTCCGTTGTTTTTACCTTCGTCAAAAACCAAAGTGGGCACACTTCACCAGAGGCGAATTGTTTTTCTTTTTAAGAGCACGATATATTTTTCGAACAAGTCATCTTTCTAGTTGGTTTTGTGATCGGCTTCGAACTGGTCGGAGAGCCTGGAATGATCTACAGCTACTGGTTGAGGCTGATTGATTGATCAGAAGGTCGCAAGATGGATAGCCACGCCAAAATACATCGTGCTCGGGGACTAGCTGTGGGGGTATAAACCCGTATACCCTCACGGCTGGACTTTGGACACATCTGGTAAGGTGGTCCAATCTGTCAGAATACGCCGTGCTGGTTGTATGACCGTTTGGCGTATTGTTCAAGGAATCGGAGATTGCCTTTATGATCAAGGAAACTGGTCAGTTAGTTTAGATATCGTATCCTCAACGGATATGGCAATTGTAATCCACTAGGATTAGATTCCTTAGATTTGTAACCTTGCCCCCCGGACTATATAAGGCGGGCAAGGACCCCCCTCAAAACAGATCATACAGCAATACAATCCACCAAAGACGCAGGACGTAGGGTATTACGCAAACCTTGCGGCCTGAACCTGGATAAATCCTCGTGTTCGTCTTGCGTCAACATCTAGTTCGTCATCTCGCGCACCTCTACCGACTAATCTACTACCGTGGGCATACCCCTCGGTAGACTGCCGACCATATTTCGTCGACAGAGTGGCTTTTATAGGTGTTTTGGCCTCTACTTCGATGGAAACAGAACCAGCACCGCCAACACCATGATATCAAGATCAAGAATGAATCAGAGAGGATGTGGGAGAAGATTGGGGCCTAGCGGAGCCAGGGGTGGTGCGGCCGCACCCCCAGTGCCTCCCTCTGAGCCGAGTTTGCGTCCAGATTCATATGAATGCATGAGGATACGAGATATATGGGTGCCGGATTTTTTTTATGTTAGGATCAGTGAGTGATAGTGCAGGATTGAGCATGATCATGGGATATCAGACAAATTTGATTTGTCAAAATTCACATGATTCAAAAATTTATGAGTGAAGATTCACGTGATCAGCGGGAATCAATCATGATTTGAGCAAGAATCATGGGTTATTTAGTGAGGGCATAAAAGTAATTAACCAAGATTCATGCTTGTGAGATATTATTTTAAGTTTTTTAATTAGTAAAATTTTTGATTAATTTGGAACAAATTTGTCAAAAGCAATTAATTCTATTTTATCTATTTCTTGGTTAAAATTAATATCATGAGAAGGTTCTAGGAAAATTTTCAAACGTTGACCATTGACTTTAAAAATGTTACCATCATCATCTTGAATGGTGATCGCGTCGTGTGGCGTTGTGTTGATGACAGTGTATGGTCCTTTCTATTTGCTGCGTAATTTTCCTTCACCGAAGAGCTTAACTTTTGAATTGAAAAGTAGGACCTTGTCTCCTTGCTTGAATTCTTTCAGCTTTATTCGGTGATCGTGCCATCTTTTGGTTCTTTCTTTGTAGATCTTGGCACTATGGTAGGCCTTCTCTCTCCATTCTTCTAGCTCGGTAATTTGTTTCTGTCTGTTCTTGCCAGCTAGCTTCACATCCATGTTCGAGCTCTTTATTGCCCAGTGAGCTCGGTGTTCAAGCTCAACTGGTAAGTGGCAACTTTTCCCATAAATGAGCTGGAATGGTGACATGCCGATGGGGGTCTTGTAAGCTGTCCTGTATGCCCAAAGTGCATCAGGGAGCTTGTTCTTCCTTCCTTTTCCCATCTCGTTGACCGTTTTCTGTAGGATATTCTTGATTTGTTTATTTGAAGTTTCTTCTTGACCGCTAGTTTGAGGGTGATATGGGGTGGCAATGTTGTGCTTGGCCCCAAGCTCTTTCAGGAAGGCTCTGAATGTTCTGTCGATGAAGTGAGATCCCCCATCGCTTACCACCATCCTTGGTGTTCCAAAACGAGGGAAAATCACTTCATGAAACATCTTCCTTGCATGCTTGGTGTCTGTAGCACTGCATGGCATTGCTTCCACCCATTTGGATACATAATCAACAACGACGAGGATATACTCGCAATCCTAGGACTTTTGGAATGGCCCCATGAAGTCAATGCCCCACACATCAAATATTTCTATTTGAAGGTTGTAGTGTAGGGGCATTGCATTGCGTGCAGTGATGCCTCCTTACAGCTGGCATTTCCGACACCTTCAGATGAACTCTTTGGTGTCTTCATACATCATTGGCCAAAAGAATCCACACTGCCAGATTTTGGCTTGTGTGCGGAATACTCCATAATGGCCTCCGTATGGTGCTGCATGGCATTTTTCGATGATTTGTATACCCTCTGCTGTTGGTACACATCTCCTCAACAATCCGTCAGAGCAGACCCTGTACAGGTACGGGTCCTCCCAAAGGTGACATCTGCTTTCAACTTGTAATTTCCTCCTATTTTCTCCCGGTGGTACATAACCTGTAACCATATAGTTGACGATGTTTGCGTACCACGGGTTGGAGTCTGTCACCTTTAGAAGCATGTCGTCGTGTAGGAAGTCATTTATTGGTAATTCCTGCATGTTAGTGACTTGCATACGCGATAGATGATCTGCAACGGTATTCTCTACTCCCTTTTTATCTTTTATTTCAAGGTCAAATTCTTGGAGTAAAAGAACCCATCTTATTAATCGTGGTTTAGCATCTTTCTTAGTGAGCAAGTATTTTAGTGTAGCATGATCAGTGTAAATAACAACTTTTGCTCCAACTAAGTAAGATCTAAACTTGTCGATAGCAAAAACGACTGCCAAGAGTTCTTTTTCAGTAGTGGCATAATTAAGTTGTGCTCCTGTCAGTGTTTTGCTAGCATAGGCGATTGTGTGATGCTTCTTATCTTTGGTTTGGCCAAGGACCGCACCAACAGCATAGTCACTAGCATCACACATGATCTGAAAAGGTAGCGACCAATCGGGAGGTTGGATGATTGGCGCCGAGATGAGTGCTTTCTTAAGGGTATGAAAAGCATCTAAGCACTCATCAGTGAACTCGAAAGGCGCATCCTTAGCTAACAGGTTTGTGAGGGGTCTAGAGATTTGTGAGAAATCTTTGATAAACCGTCTATAGAACCCCGCATGACCTAGAAAGTTATGGATGCCCTTTACGTTCACAGGGGGTGGTAGTTATTTGATCACCTTGATCTTTGCTTTGTCTACCTCAATCCCTCTTTCGGACACAAGGTGCCCAAGGACGATGCCTTCTCGGACCATGAAATGGCACTTTTCCCATTTAAGTACCAGGTCCTTTTCTTGGCATCGTTGCAAGACTTTGTCTAGATTCTCAAGACAGTGATCAAAAGTTTTCCCATAGACTGAAAAGTCGTCCATGAAAACTTCCATGATTTCTTCAATCATGTCTGAGAAAATAGACATCATGCACCATTGGAATGAAGTGGGTGCATTGCACAACCCGAACGACATTCGTCGATATGCATATGTTCCATAAGGGCATGTAAAAGTTGTCTTGCTTTGATCATCGGGGTGGATGGGAATTTGGTGATACCCCGAATACCCATCAAGGAAACAGAAGAAAGAATGCTTCGCTAACCATTCCAACATTTCATCAATGAAGGGCAGTGGGAAGTGGTCTTTCTTTGTGGCCAATTTGAGTTTTCGGTAATCTATACACATTCTCCACCCCATGACGGTTCGTTGTGGGATCAATTCATTTTTGCTGTTTTCAACGACCGTCATTCCTCCATTTTTGGGTACCACTTGGACGGGACTAACCCAGTCGCTATGTGGTACGGGATAAATTATCCTGGCGTGAAGAAGTTTGAGGAATTCTTTCTTCATGACTTCTCGCATCGCATTGTTGAGCCTACACTGAGGCTCTCGAGATGGTGTACTCGAAGGATCAATTGGAATGCGATGGGTGCAAAGGGTTGGACTTATCCCCTTGAGATCTTGCAAGGAGTACCCAAAAACATACCTATGTTTTTCTAAGATGGCGAGGAGTTTGGCTGTCTCCTCATCAGTAAGCTTATCACTTATGATTACAGGAGTTTGTTTGTCACCATTCAGGAAAGCATATCGTAGGCCTACGGGCAGGGGTTTAAGTTCAACTAGAGGTCGCGCCGGTGCGTCCTCCTTTGGAAGTTCTATGGTTTCGCCTAAGTCGTCCTCCTCTTTGATAAAGAATTCAGCATCTTTTTCTAAGGATGACTCGGGAGATTCGAAAGGTGAAACCGACATGACTTCCTTGGGAAAAATAGGATAGGGGAAAGATTCTGCCACTGAGTTTTTGGCTCGAGTGATAGGAAAAGAGAAAGTGTCTTTCCCCAACTTAACGTTAAGTTCCCCTGAAGATGGTGGTGAGTCTAAAAAGAGTTTCTCTAGGGGATGCCCAATCATGATATTGAAATCTTGAATGTTGAAGACATGGAAATCAAGGGCCATTTCGACCTTATCATGATGAATTGTTATGTTATGCAGAATCCCACGTCCCTTCAGGTTGGTCCGTGGGGCAATCCTCAGATATTTGTTTGTTTGAGCAACTCTGTGCATGCTTAACCATTTCGGGCATGACACAAGAAACACTTCGGTGGAAGTTGTTTCCTTTCTCACTTGATGAGAGGGCGAAACAATGGTACACCCACAACGTAGGGAAGGTAAATGGAGATTGGGAAGAACTGAGGAATAGATTATGTCTCGCGTTCTTCACTATATCTCGAATCGCTGCCCTACGACAGGAGATTCTCAACTTCCAACAAAAAGAGAAGGAAACTATAGGTGCAGCCTGGGACAGATTTTCAATCCTATCACGTTCTGGCCCAGACTTGTCTATACCAAATCATGTGTTGTTACAGCATTTTTGGTTAGGTCTTAGCAAGGAGTCTGCCCTATAGCTCGATATAGCTGCCGGAGGATCTTTTACACATAAAACCACAGCGGAAGGAGAAGCTCTTCTAGACCGCATTCTAGAAAACACTCCTCCGCTAGAACCCCTCCGTGTAGAACCCGAACCAAAACCCGAGGAAGCCTCTTCGGCTGAGGCCAAACCCATAACTCCTACCCAGAGACCCTCGCCCGAACCAGAAACTCCAAAGGGAGGTTTCCAACCTTCGGAATTTCCTTTCTTCAAGAACGAATTTCTTGAAGATTTCAGAAACACCTCGAATTACTCCTACCAAAAGATACCACCAATCCCTGTCACTCCTCTTGACCCTTTAGACAAAGAAATCCTTAGGGAGTCTGTCAAGGAGTTGACTGCTATCATGAGCAGCGAATGGGTAGAAGAAGCGGAGCACTCTTCTGAAGAAATTCAGATTTGCACCCCTTCTTTAACCATTCAATGCCGAATCTGTAGGATTATGGCGGATGTGCTTTACAATCCCACTATTGGAGCAAACCTCATGTCCACATCTTTTGCACACACCTACTTAAGTGATGAACCTTTTACTCAAACAAACAAATATCTGAGGATTGCCCCACGGACCAACCTGAAGGGACGTGGGATTCTGCATAACATAACAATTCATCATGATAAGGTCGAAATGGCCCTTGATTTCCATGTCTTCAACATTCAAGATTTCAATATCATGATTGGGCATCCCCTAGAGAAACTCTTTTTAGACTCACCACCATCTTCAGGGGAACTTAACGTTAAGTTGGGGAAAGACACTTTCTCTTTTCCTATCACTCGAGCCAAAAACTCAGTGGCAGAATCTTTCCCCTATCCTATTTTTCCCAAGGAAGTCATGTCGGTTTCACCTTTCGAATCTCCCGAGTCATCCTTAGAAAAAGATGCTGAATTCTTTATCAAAGAGGAGGACGACTTAGGCGAAACCATAGAACTTCCAAAGGAGGACGCACCGGCGCGACCTCTAGTTGAACTTAAACCCCTGCCCGTAGGCCTACGATATGCTTTCCTGAATGGTGACAAACAAACTCCTGTAATCATAAGTGATAAGCTTACTGATGAGGAGACAGCCAAACTCCTCGCCATCTTAGAAAAACATAGGTATGTTTTTGGGTACTCCTTGCAAGATCTCAAGGGGATAAGTCCAACCCTTTGCACCCATCGCATTCCAATTGATCCTTCGAGTACACCATCTCGAGAGCCTCAGTGTAGGCTCAACAATGCGATGCGAGAAGTCATGAAGAAAGAATTCCTCAAACTTCTTCACGCCAGGATAATTTATCCCGTACCACATAGCGACTGGGTTAGTCCCGTCCAAGTGGTACCCAAAAATGGAGGAATGACGGTCGTTGAAAACAGCAAAAATGAATTGATCCCACAACGAACCGTCATGGGGTGGAGAATGTGTATAGATTACCGAAAACTCAAATTGGCCACAAAGAAAGACCACTTCCCACTGCCCTTCATTGATGAAATGTTGGAATGGTTAGCGAAGCATTCTTTCTTCTGTTTCCTTGATGGGTATTCGGGGTATCACCAAATTCCCATCCACCCCGATGATCAAAGCAAGACAACTTTTACATGCCCTTATGGAACATATGCATATCGACGAATGTCGTTCGGGTTGTGCAATGCACCCACTTCATTCCAATGGTGCATGATGTCTATTTTCTCAGACATGATTGAAGAAATCATGGAAGTTTTCATGGACGACTTTTCAGTCTATGGGAAAACTTTTGATCACTGTCTTGAGAATCTAGACAAAGTCTTGCAACGATGCCAAGAAAAGGACCTGGTACTTAAATGGGAAAAGTGCCATTTCATGGTCCGAGAAGGCATCGTCCTTGGGCACCTTGTGTCCGAAAGAGGGATTGAGGTAGACAAAGCAAAGATCAAGGTGATCAAATAACTACCACCCCCTGTGAACGTAAAGGGCATCCATAACTTTCTAGGTCATGCGGGGTTCTATAGACGGTTTATCAAAGATTTCTCACAAATCTCTAGACCCCTCACAAACCTGTTAGCTAAGGATGCGCCTTTCGAGTTCACTGATGAGTGCTTAGATGCTTTTCATACCCTTAAGAAAGCACTCATCTCGGCGCCAATCATCCAACCTCCCGATTGGTCGCTACCTTTTCAGATCATGTGTGATGCTAGTGACTATGCTGTTGGTGCGGTCCTTGGCCAAACCAAAGATAAGAAGCATCACACAATCGCCTATGCTAGCAAAACACTGACAGGAGCACAACTTAATTATGCCACTACTGAAAAAGAACTCTTGGCAGTCGTTTTTGCTATCGACAAGTTTAGATCTTACTTAGTTGGAGCAAAAGTTGTTATTTACACTGATCATGCTACACTAAAATACTTGCTCACTAAGAAAGATGCTAAACCACGATTAATAAGATGGGTTCTTTTACTCCAAGAATTTGACCTTGAAATAAAAGATAAAAAGGGAGTAGAGAATACCGTTGCAGATCATCTATCGCGTATGCAAGTCACTAACATGCAGGAATTACCAATAAATGACTTCCTACACGACGACATGCTTCTAAAGGTGACAGACTCCAACCCGTGGTACGCAAACATCGTCAACTATATGGTTACAGGTTATGTACCACCGGGAGAAAATAGGAGGAAATTACAAGTTGAAAGCAGATGTCACCTTTGGGAGGACCCGTACCTGTACAGGGTCTGCTCTGACGGATTGTTGAGGAGATGTGTACCAACAGCAGAGGGTATACAAATCATCGAAAAATGCCATGCAGCACCATACGGAGGCCATTATGGAGTATTCCGCACACAAGCCAAAATCTGGCAGTGTGGATTCTTTTGGCCAATGATGTATGAAGACACCAAAGAGTTCATCTGAAGGTGTCGGAAATGCCAGCTGTAAGGAGGCATCACTGCACGCAATGCAATGCCCCTACACTACAACCTTCAAATAGAAATATTTGATGTGTGGGGCATTGACTTCATGGGGCCATTCCAAAAGTCCTAGGATTGCGAGTATATCCTCGTCGTTGTTGATTATGTATCCAAATGGGTGGAAGCAATGCCATGCAGTGCTACAGACACCAAGCATGCAAGGAAGATGTTTCATGAAGTGATTTTCCCTCGTTTTGGAACACCAAGGATGGTGGTAAGCGATGGGGGATCTCACTTCATCGACAGAACATTCAGAGCCTTCCTGAAAGAGCTTGGGGCCAAGCACAACATTGCCACCCCATATCACCCTCAAACTAGCGGTCAAGAAGAAACTTCAAATAAACAAATCAAGAATATCCTACAGAAAACGGTCAACGAGATGGGAAAAGGAAGAAGAACAAGCTCCCTGATGCACTTTGGGCATACAGGACAGCTTACAAGACCCCCATCGGCATGTCACCATTCCAGCTCATTTATGGGAAAAGTTGCCC
>JAHUYU010003253.1:0-17599 GCA_030439765.1 Tripidium arundinaceum | reverse complement strand
ACATTGTTTTGGTGATAAAAGCTATAAAGAGAAATTTACGCTTCCATGAATAAAGTGTGCAAATGGCAAAATACAAGTGGAAACAAGTTTTCTATTGATATCAGAAAAATGCAAAATAAAAAAATGGATTAGTGATACTGATGCACAGGCAAGATGTTTTGAGATTTATGTACAACAATTTTAGCACAGGCCACATGAATGTCATTGCTCCTTCAAAAGGCCACATGAATGGTCTGGACCTTCTAAGCCTAGTGACAACAAAAGACACCATGACAATTACCATGGCAGCTACTTGTGTAACAGAACCGACCAATTATACGAAATTAAGTAAGAAAATCAACTGCCGGAGCAGATAATTTAGCAAACTTAAGCCCGTATAACCCGGTTAGTCCGTGAAACCACGAAGGATTTCAACCCAACTAACATACAAACCAAGAATGTAGAGTTTAGCAGCTACAGTCACATATTACATAAAGTTCGCAATATCCTTGAAATACACCGGAGTTTAAACATAGAGTTATTACAAATCAGGTTCATAATAAAGTAGTGGAAGAAAATAATTTTGAGACTTCACACTAGGGGTGAAAACGGTACGGATATTTTTCGACCGTATTCGAGACCGAATCCGTTTAGAGGAGTCCAAATCTGTCCGTATCCGAGTCCGGATGTTCAACATCCGATACCGTATCCGTATCCGAATACTCAAATCGCATATTTATGATGTCGATATCCAATGGTATCCTATCCGACATAGCTGACACTATCCGTATTCGAATCCGAATCCGAACAGAAATATGAAAACAAATGTAATATCGGTGATATCCGTCCGTATCCGATCCGTTTACATCCCTACTTCACACACACACTTAGTTCGAATTACAGTGCCAGCTGATAGTCATGTCCACAAAAGCATCAGGTAAGACGTACGGAGCGACCAAGCCCTTGGTCCTAATCATCACCCATCGCAGGATACAGGCAGTTGATACAATAGTCATAGTATATCTGCCCATCTGCAACAAGTGGGAACAAACCCTGAGTACGAGAAGGTACTCAGCTAGACTTATCCGTCATAAACCAAAAATAAAATGCACTAAGAAGTATGCAAGGCTTTCTTTTAGTGGGCTAGCTGACTCGTTTGCGAAAAGCATATGAGCACATGTGAGTGTGTGGTGCAGTGGTAGGGAGGGATCGCGCGAGGGGGAGGTCTCGGGTTCGAACCTCCGTGGCCGCGTTAGCCGTGAATTTTGTGCGAAAAATGCCTAATTAAAAATATTTTTTATATTTATTTTCGAATTTTTCAGAATTTCTTTTCACATGCGGTTGGTATGTGAACCGCCTGTAGAAATCCTTTTCTACAGGCGGTTCTCAGTTAACCGCCTGTGGAAACGTTATTTCCACAGGCCAATAGCACTTGCGGTTCGTCAATCCGCCTGTATAAAGGGTTGCGAACCGCCTCTATAATACCTTCCTGTACTAGTGTTAAGCACTGCCACGACTACTTGGCCTCGGCTTATATCGTTTCTGGTGCTCCTATAACCATAATGTTGGTATATAGCTACAACGAGCTTGTCCTTGTCTCCTCTGTCACTAGTTGCACTAGTTGCATGCATTGCAGGGTCGGTATCTGCTGATCGATGCATTCGATCGATCCTTCCAAAGCTCAAACTGATGGCTGCCAGCGTGATTCTAAACCTCTAATGCAATAATAATGGCTGACACAAACGCATGCAGCCATTGAATACCAGAGATGGTAGTGTCAGTTACTAGTACTTAGCAGAGCCCTATTTATAGCCCCCATGGCGAATGGCGATGCTCAACAACAAGCCTCAGCTCAGCTGGCGCCACAACCCTCACCGTTAAGCAACAGCTAGCTAGCAATGGCGGTGCAGGTCGTCGTAGCAGGCAGCAGCGGCTCGCCTCAGCAATGGCAGCTCACCCTCGTCCAGCCGGCGGTTCTCGTCCCTCTGCTCTTTCTCCTGCTCCTCGCAAGAACAAGAAGAGCACGAAAGGGCGGGAGCAGCAGTAAAGGGCGGCGCCTCCTCCTCCACCTGCCGCCGGGTCCGCCGAGGCTGCCGATCCTGGGCAACCTGCACCAGCTGGGCGCGCTGCCGCACCAGAGCCTGCGCGAGCTGGCGCGCCGCCACGGGCCCGTCATGCTGCTGCGCCTGGGCAGCGTGCCCACGCTGGTGGTGTCGTCGGCGGAGGCGGCGCGGGAGGTGATGAAGGCGCGCGACGCCGACTGCTGCAGCCGCCCCGACACGCCGGGGGCCCGGCGCCTCTCGTACGGCCACAAGGACGTCGCCTTCGCGCCCTACAGCGACTACTGGCGCGAGATGCGCAAGCTCTTCGTCGTCGAGTTCCTCAGCGCGCGCCGCGTCCGGGCCGCCGACTACGCCAGGGAGGCCGAGGTAGGTCCATGAATTGCCGTCGTGATCATAGAAAACCTAGCTAATAATGGCACTCACTCACTATATATGAGTATAATGGATATATAGGTGGACAAGCTCATCAGCAGGTTGAGCAGCGCCGGCGGCAAGGCGGTGCAGCTGGAGGACCACATCTTCGGGCTAATGGACGGCGTCATCGGCACGGTGGCGCTCGGGAACATCTACGGCACGGAGCAGTTCGCGCACAAGAAGCACTTCCACGACGTGCTGGACGAGGCCATGAGCGCCAAGGCCGGCTTCTCCGCCGAGGACTACTACCCGAACGCCGCCGGCCGCCTCGTGGACCGCTTCACCGGCGCCGCTGCGCGCCGCGAGAGGGTGTTCGGGGACCTCGACGCCTTCTTCGACACCATCATCGACCAGCACATGGTGGACCCGTCCTCCCGCGCCACGACGCCCGGCGGCCACGGCCCCGACCTCATCGACGTCTTCGTCGACCTCATGGAGGAGCGCCGCCAACGGCGACAGGTCGACGGCTCTCTCCGCTTCACTAGGGACCACATCAAAGGGCTCTCGGTACGCGTCGTGTCCGTTCACACTCAGACTACTCAGCGACAGAACGATCGTAGCATCCATTGACGATGTCAGACTGTATTATGTTAATTGCAGAACGTGTTCACTGCTAGCGTGGACACGAGCTCGGTGACCATGGTGTGGGCGATGGCGGAGCTGATCCGGAGGCCGGCGATGCTGAGGAAGGCGCAGGAGGAGGTCCGGTCCGTGGTGGGCGACGGCGGCAGGGAGAGGGTGCACCCGACGACGTGCCCAAGCTCAGGTTCCTGAAGGCGGTGGTGAAGGAGACGCTGCGGCTGCACCCGGCGGTGCCGCTGCGGCTGCCGAGGGAGACGCTGCGGCACGTGAGCGTCTGCGGGTACGACGTGCCGGCCAAGACGCGGGTGCTGGTGAACGCGTGGGCCATCGGCAGGGACCCCCGCAGCTGGGGGGACAAGCCCGAGGAGTTCGACCCGGGCAGGTTCGACGGGGACGACGGCGGCGTCGTGGACTTCAACGGCACGCACTTCGAGCTCGTCCCCTTCGGCGCCGGCCGCCGGATGTGCCCTGGCATGGCCATGGGCGTGGCCACCATGGAGTTCACGCTGGCCAACCTGCTCTACTGCTTCGACTGGGAGCTCCCGGAGGGGGTGCGGGTGGAGGACGTGAACATGGAAGAGGCCGGAGGGCTTACTGTCCACAAGAAGACGCCGCTCCTGCTTGTCCCGACAAGATACAAGTGTCGATCATCAGACTGTCAGTAGTCGTGGCAGTGCTTAACACTAGTACAGGAAGGTATTATAGAGGCGGTTCGCAACCCCTTTATACAGGCGGATTGACGAACCGCAAGTGGTATTGGCCTGTGGAAATAAACGTTTCCACAGGCGGTTAACTGAGAACCGCCTGTAGAAAAGGATTTCTACAGGCGGTTCACATTACCAACCGCATGTGAAAAGAAATTCTGAAAAAATTCGAAAATAAATATAAAAAATATTTTTAATTAGGCATTTTTCGCACAAAATTCACGGCTAACGCGGCCACGGAGTTCGAACCCGAGACCTCCCCTCGCGCGATCCCTCCCCTACCACTGCACCACACACTCACATGTGCTCATATGCTTTTCGCAAACGAGTCAGCTAGCCCACTAAAAGAAAGCCTTGCATACTTCTTAGTGCATTTTATTTTTGGTTTATGACGGATAAGTCTAGCTGAGTACCTTCTCGTACTCAGGGTTTGTTCCCACTTGTTGCAGATGGGCAGATATACTATGACTATTGTATCAACTGCCTGTATCCTGCGATGGGTGATGATTAGGACCAAGGCTTGGTCGCTCCGTACGTCTTACCTGATGCTTTTGTGGACATGACTATCAGCTGGCACTGTAATTCGAACTAAGTGTGTGTGTGAAGTAGGGATGTAAACGGATCGGATACGGACGGATATCACCGATATTACATTTGTTTTCATATTTCTGTTCGGATTCGATTCGAATACGGATAGTGTCAGCTATGTCGGATAGGATACCATTGGATATCGACATCATAAATATGCGATTTGAGTATTCGGATACGGATACGGTATCGGATGTTGAACATCCGGACTCGGATACGGACAGATTTGGACTCCTCTAAACGGATTCGGTCTCGAATACGGTCGAAAAATATCCGTACCGTTTTCACCCCTAGTGTGAAGTCTCAAAATTATTTTCTTCCACTACTTTATTATGAAAATATATTTAACGATCTATCCAATGATACTAATTATATCAAAAAAATATTAATATTTTTATATATATTTGATAAAGTTGAAAATATTTGACTTCTAAAAAAATGTGAGAACAACACTTTTTATGTAACGGGTGGAGTATGTCTTCATAAGAGAGTATAGCAATGGGTGGTTGATTTTGGGGAAATATGGCCCCACAGCCGAGTAACAAGTTGATGTCGGGGGACGGCTGGGACCGATCAAAGCCTCTTTGGAAGGAAGCCCACCGATTCCACAGCCCAAATGCTCCGAATTATGATGGGCTTGACGGCCTGCGTGTGACTGTGTGAGACGTTCGCTTGGAGTGCAACCGGATGGACTACCCTGCCAAAGTGGGCCTGATAGCCATAGTGGATATGTGCACTTTGTCCTCTACTAGTACAGTGCCCGTGCTAACACCACGGCGGCGGCTTTCAGGGATGCACATGAAACAATCAAACAACTATGTTCTTAAAAATGAAGTAAATAGTGAGATAGATAAGATTCACACCAAAGAAATTCATGAAGAGTTATCATATTGTTGAGTCCATTGCAATTCTGCTTAAAATAAGGGAATTTCAAACATTTCAATTTTTCAAAAGGGCAGCAGCCAACTGCCACATTCAAACATTTGATCAAATTCCTGGATTTACATTGTTTGCTTTTGTCTAACGACAAGGGGACAATATCAGTACAAAAAAAAGCATTTGTCAGTAATAAAACTCATCTGAGGAAAGACGGGTGGGGCATCAGTTACCGCATCTTGGAATAAGGCTACTTCGATCACATTGAATCTTTGAAATGTGGATAGACCATGCATTGTTGATTTCAGCATGATCCTGGAGCAATAAAGTTCTTATTTCAGCATGAAGCATGGCAAGGTAAATATTTAACAGGCATACAAAATACTTTTGACAGACAACTCTGATATTTAACACCTGAAGAAGTTTCTCCTAGACTTAGGAGAGGCATAAATTTGTATGCCAAACAGATCAATAGTCACTTCACATGTTCAGAAGAAAAGAACTGGGCTCTTCATATTTGTATCACAAACTGGAAGTTTCTACTATCATTTTGTCATCAGATGAAAAATTAAAATAGAGAGTACACATGATACTCCTACCAAAAATTATTTAAACCAGATGACAATGACCATATAGCAGTAGCTTTTAGCCTATTCTGGCAAGATTTCTCGAGAGAAAGAAGCTTATACAGCAAATGCCAAGCCAGATGCAGTGCTTAATGCTGTATTTTTCGTATCAGTGTCACCAACTAAATAGCTGCCCCAGTCTCCATGAACTGAATATGTTTGACAGTGAGGTCACTATATACCATAAAATATTAAATATTTTCATGCAGGTTAGAGGGTAGCACTCTTGATGAGCATAGTTTCATTGGCCGCCGAATGAAAACGTGATCTGAATATTCTAGACGAGGCCACTAAAAACAAAGAAGTAGCAGTGAGGAATTATTTTTGTTATCAAAACATGCCTGGGAAAAGCAACAGTTTAAAACTTGTAGAAAAAAATGCACATAGCCACAAAGGCACAGGCACAAAAACAAAGGAATGAAAGTTACACATCTTGTGTGGAGAGTAAAAAAGAGAAACTGACTTCTGTGTGGTGCCAAAAGTGTAATGACAAACAGACTTCTGAGTAGGAGTAGCCATCACCTGCTGACCACTTGATTCTTAGTGGCTGTTGTGGTTGCCTCCTTTTTAAAAGCTTTTAATTTGTATCCATCTCATAACCTTGAGTAAAAATTCAGAACAGAGCAAGCAACGTAAGATTTGTTATTCCTAAGACCTGATATTGGATATAGTCATAGAATAAAAAAAATGAAAAGTGACCAATTGCTTTCCGTGGTAACGCTATGGAAAACAATACTTACAATTGTTTTGGTGATAAAAGCTATAAAGAGAAATTTACGCTTCCATGAATAAAGTGTGCAAATGGCAAAATACAAGTGGAAACAAGTTTTCTATTGATATCAGAAAAATGCAAAATAAAAAAATGGATTAGTGATACTGATGCACAGGCAAGATGTTTTGAGATTTATGTACAACAATTTTAGCACAGGCCACATGAATGTCATTGCTCCTTCAAAGGCCACATGAATGGTCTGGACCTTCTAAGCCTAGTGACAACAAAAGACACCATGACAATTACCATGGCAGCTACTTTGTGTAACAGAACCGACCAATTATACGAAATTAAGTAAGAAAATCAACTGCCGGAGCAGATAATTTAGCAAACTTAAGCCCGTATAACCCGGTAGTCCGTGAAACCACGAAGGATTTCAACCCAACTAACATACAAACCAAGAATGTAGAGTTTAGCAGCTACAGTCACATATTACATAAAGTTCGCAATATCCTTGAAATACACCGGAGTTTAAACATAGAGTTATTACAAATCAGGTTCATAATAAAGTAGTGGAAGAAAATAATTTTGAGACTTCACACTAGGGGTGAAAACGGTACGGATATTTTTCGACCGTATTCGAGACCGAATCCGTTTAGAGGAGTCCAAATCTGTCCGTATCCGAGTCCGGATGTTCAACATCCGATACCGTATCCGTATCCGAATACTCAAATCGCATATTTATGATGTCGATATCCAATGGTATCCTATCCGACATAGCTGACACTATCCGTATTCGAATCCGAATCCGAACAGAAATATGAAAACAAATGTAATATCGGTGATATCCGTCCGTATCCGATCCGTTTACATCCCTACTTCACACACACACTTAGTTCGAATTACAGTGCCAGCTGATAGTCATGTCCACAAAAGCATCAGGTAAGACGTACGGAGCGACCAAGCCCTTGGTCCTAATCATCACCCATCGCAGGATACAGGCAGTTGATACAATAGTCATAGTATATCTGCCATCTGCAACAAGTGGGAACAAACCCTGAGTACGAGAAGGTACTCAGCTAGACTTATCCGTCATAAACCAAAAATAAAATGCACTAAGAAGTATGCAAGGCTTTCTTTTAGTGGGCTAGCTGACTCGTTTGCGAAAAGCATATGAGCACATGTGAGTGTGTGGTGCAGTGGTAGGGGAGGGATCGCGCGAGGGGGAGGTCTCGGGTTCGAACCTCCGTGGCCGCGTTAGCCGTGAATTTTGTGCGAAAAATGCCTAATTAAAAATATTTTTTATATTTATTTTCGAATTTTTTCAGAATTTCTTTTCACATGCGGTTGGTAATGTGAACCGCCTGTAGAAATCCTTTTCTACAGGCGGTTCTCAGTTAACCGCCTGTGGAAACGTTTATTTCCACAGGCCAATAGCACTTGCGGTTCGTCAATCCGCCTGTATAAAGGGGTTGCGAACCGCCTCTATAATACCTTCCTGTACTAGTGTTAAGCACTGCCACGACTACTGACAGTCTGATGATCGACACTTGTATCTTGTCGGGACAAGCAGGAGCGGCGTCTTCTTGTGGACAGTAAGCCCTCCGGCCTCTTCCATGTTCACGTCCTCCACCCGCACCCCCTCCGGGAGCTCCCAGTCGAAGCAGTAGAGCAGGTTGGCCAGCGTGAACTCCATGGTGGCCACGCCCATGGCCATGCCAGGGCACATCCGGCGGCCGGCGCCGAAGGGGACGAGCTCGAAGTGCGTGCCGTTGAAGTCCACGACGCCGCCGTCGTCCCCGTCGAACCTGCCCGGGTCGAACTCCTCGGGCTTGTCCCCCCAGCTGCGGGGGTCCCTGCCGATGGCCCACGCGTTCACCAGCACCCGCGTCTTGGCCGGCACGTCGTACCCGCAGACGCTCACGTGCCGCAGCGTCTCCCTCGGCAGCCGCAGCGGCACCGCCGGGTGCAGCCGCAGCGTCTCCTTCACCACCGCCTTCAGGAACCTGAGCTTGGGCACGTCGTCGGGGTGCACCCTCTCCCTGCCGCCGTCGCCCACCACGGACCGGACCTCCTCCTGCGCCTTCCTCAGCATCGCCGGCCTCCGGATCAGCTCCGCCATCGCCCACACCATGGTCACCGAGCTCGTGTCCACGCTAGCAGTGAACACGTTCTGCAATTAACATAATACAGTCTGACATCGTCAATGGATGCTACGATCGTTCTGTCGCTGAGTAGTCTGAGTGTGAACGGACACGACGCGTACCGAGAGCAGCCCTTTGATGTGGTCCCTAGTGAAGCGGAGAGAGCCGTCGACCTGTCGCCGTTGGCGGCGCTCCTCCATGAGGTCGACGAAGACGTCGATGAGGTCGGGGCCGTGGCCGCCGGGCGTCGTGGCGCGGGAGGACGGGTCCACCATGTGCTGGTCGATGATGGTGTCGAAGAAGGCGTCGAGGTCCCCGAACACCCTCTCGCGGCGCGCAGCGGCGCCGGTGAAGCGGTCCACGAGGCGGCCGGCGGCGTTCGGGTAGTAGTCCTCGGCGGAGAAGCCGGCCTTGGCGCTCATGGCCTCGTCCAGCACGTCGTGGAAGTGCTTCTTGTGCGCGAACTGCTCCGTGCCGTAGATGTTCCCGAGCGCCACCGTGCCGATGACGCCGTCCATTAGCCCGAAGATGTGGTCCTCCAGCTGCACCGCCTTGCCGCCGGCGCTGCTCAACCTGCTGATGAGCTTGTCCACCTATATATCCATTATACTCATATATAGTGAGTGAGTGCCATTATTAGCTAGGTTTTCTATGATCACGACGGCAATTCATGGACCTACCTCGGCCTCCCTGGCGTAGTCGGCGGCCCGGACGCGGCGCGCGCTGAGGAACTCGACGACGAAGAGCTTGCGCATCTCGCGCCAGTAGTCGCTGTAGGGCGCGAAGGCGACGTCCTTGTGGCCGTACGAGAGGCGCCGGGCCCCCGGCGTGTCGGGGCGGCTGCAGCAGTCGGCGTCGCGCGCCTTCATCACCTCCCGCGCCGCCTCCGCCGACGACACCACCAGCGTGGGCACGCTGCCCAGGCGCAGCAGCATGACGGGCCCGTGGCGGCGCGCCAGCTCGCGCAGGCTCTGGTGCGGCAGCGCGCCCAGCTGGTGCAGGTTGCCCAGGATCGGCAGCCTCGGCGGACCCGGCGGCAGGTGGAGGAGGAGGCGCCGCCCTTTACTGCTGCTCCCGCCCTTTCGTGCTCTTCTTGTTCTTGCGAGGAGCAGGAGAAAGAGCAGAGGGACGAGAACCGCCGGCTGGACGAGGGTGAGCTGCCATTGCTGAGGCGAGCCGCTGCTGCCTGCTACGACGACCTGCACCGCCATTGCTAGCTAGCTGTTGCTTAACGGTGAGGGTTGTGGCGCCAGCTGAGCTGAGGCTTGTTGTTGAGCATCGCCATTCGCCATGGGGCTATAAATAGGGCTCTGCTAAGTACTAGTAACTGACACTACCATCTCTGGTAATTCAATGGCTGCATGCGTTTGTGTCAGCCATTATTATTGCATTAGAGGTTTAGAATCACGCTGGCAGCCATCAGTTTGAGCTTTGGAAGGATCGATCGAATGCATCGATCAGCAGATACCGACCCTGCAATGCATGCAACTAGTGCAACTAGTGACAGAGGAGACAAGGACAAGCTCGTTGTAGCTATATACCAACATTATGGTTATAGGAGCACCAGAAACGATATAAGCCGAGGCCAAGTAGGAGTTAGTTCACTGTCAGCACGCTAATTGGTTTGTGGTTAGCAGTAAGCCGATGCGGCAATGCCACGCAGGGGTAACCCACATGCATACATGCATGCTGACCAATGGGAGATGACGTTGCAGGGATGAGGTCAGCAACCAATACGCATTGGCTTACGCACTTGTAGGCATGTAGCCCAGTAGCTAGCTAGCCAGCGTTCTTCTGAGAGTTTGTTGAGTTTACCAGTACAGCACATAGCAAAATTAAAGTAGTCTGCTCACATCATCATCCTCCTCCTGCTGTGCCGGGATTCCATTCCCTTCCCAATACCTCTCTCTCTATATACGTACTACAGTACAGTGCACACTACATCATTAACTTTTTTAGAGTTATCACTACATTTTCATTAATTATGCGTCGTCTACTATGTCTGTAGCCTTGCAGAACATTCAACGGCTGCCGCAAAAGGAAAAACTGGCTAGGGCCTCGTTTAGATCCAAATTTTTTTGGAATTTTGGTACTGTAGCACTTTCGTTTGTATTTGATAATTAGTGTCCAATTATAATCTAACTAGGCTCAAAAGATTCGTCTCGTGATTTACAGATAAACTATATAATTAGTTATTTTTTTACCTACATTTAATATTCTATGTATGCGTCCAAAGATTCGATGTGACAGAGAATCTTGTAAAGTTTTGGAATTTTGAAGGCATCTAAACAAGGCCTAGGAACAAAACGTAAACGTGGGCTATAATCCCTCTCCATCCTATATTAAGTGTTGATATAAGATTCGTGTTGGTCAAACTTTTTTAATTCAACTAGATTTATAGAAAATATTAGTAAGATTTACAAATAAATTTATTATAAAAATATATTCAGTGATTCATCTACCAATACTAATTATGCACCATAATATTAATATTTTCTTATATATATTTAGTCAAAATTTAAATATTTGACTTCTCGAAAAATAGAAATTATATTTTTTATGTGACGGAGACAGAAAATACAAAGGGTTGTCTAGAGGGTGTTGGGCTGCAGAAATAAGCAGCCGTTGTAGCCTACTATAGCTATTAGTGATTTGACGAAAGAGAAGAAAAAGCCATAGCTATAGCAGCAGTTGCATTTTCCTACAGCTGAACACACCTCTCTTGGTCTCTCTGTACCCAAGAGAATGTAATTTTAAAATATTGCTAAGTGAAATGATTTATCATTTAATCAAATCATATAAAAAATATTAATACCACCATACTAAATAAGTATTAGTAGATTCGTAATATGAAAAATATGTATTTATAATATATATTTAGAGTCATACCTGTTGATGAAAAATATGTTTTTTATAATATAATAAGTATTAGTAGTATATAATTTAGTTAAATGTAAAATAATTCGACTTTGACTTTGACCTCACCGGGTGCATCTTTTTTTAGGGTGGCAGTAGTTTTTTTTTATCTTGTTCTGGAGTCCGGAAGATTCCGGACAGAATCAGCGAGACAAACACGTACACGCCTCCATGTTCAACACCATGCCATCTAGCCGGTCTTGTTCCGGCGCAGCAGCAAGTGTCGTATGTTCGCCATTTTCTACATAAACAAAACAAACCTGTGCAACAATTCAACCAGGCTGTGGATAGACTTTATTTGAAGAATTGAAGTTGCCATTTTGTTCCAAAGACTTTCACTTCCAATTTCAAACGACAGAAGCCCAGAAGCAACGAACACTTTCCTGCTAACTAATGGTTGCATGCCTTTAGGCGTCAGCCGTCAGGGGTTGAAAATTATATTAGGGGTGTTTTAATTTGACCGGCCGCCTGTTGCAGTGCAGTGTTCGTTGCTTCTGGGCTTCTGTCGTTTGAAATTGGAAGTGAAAGTCTTTGGAACAAAATGGCAACTTCAATTCTTCAAATAAAGTCTATCCACAGCCTGGTTGAATTGTTGCACAGGTTTGTTTTGTTTATGTAGAAAATGGCGAACATACGACACTTGCTGCTGCGCCGGAACAAGACCGGCTAGATGGCATGGTGTTGAACATGGAGGCGTGTACGTGTTTGTCTCGCTGATTCTGTCCGGAATCTTCCGGACTCCAGAACAAGATAAAAAAAAACTACTGCCACCCTAAAAAAAGATGCACCCGGTGAGGTCAAAGTCAAAGTCGAATTATTTTACATTTAACTAAATTATATACTACTAATACTTATTATATTATAAAAAACATATTTTTCATCAACAGGTATGACTCTAAATATATATTATAAATACATATTTTTCATATTACGAATCTACTAATACTTATTTAGTATGGTGGTATTAATATTTTTTATATGATTTGATTAAATGATAAATCATTTCACTTAGCAATATTTTAAAATTACATTCTCTTGGGTACAGAGAGACCAAGAGAGGTGTGTTCAGCTGTAGGAAAATGCAACTGCTGCTATAGCTATGGCTTTTTCTTCTCTTTCGTCAAATCACTAATAGCTATAGTAGGCTACAACGGCTGCTTATTTCTGCAGCCCAACACCCTCTAGACAACCCTTTGTATTTTCTGTCTCCGTCACATAAAAAATATAATTTCTATTTTTCGAGAAGTCAAATATTTAAATTTTGACTAAATATATATAAGAAAATATTAATATTATGGTGCATAATTAGTATTGGTAGATGAATCACTGAATATATTTTTATAATAAATTTATTTGTAAATCTTACTAATATTTTCTATAAATCTAGTTGAATTTAAAAAAGTTTGACCAACACGAATCTTATATCAACACTTAATATAGGATGGAGAGGGATTATAGCCCACGTTTACGTTTTGTTCCTAGGCCTTGTTTAGATGCCTTCAAAATTCCAAAACTTTACAAGATTCTCTGTCACATCGAATCTTTGGACGCATACATAGAATATTAAATGTAGGTAAAAAAATAACTAATTATATAGTTTATCTGTAAATCACGAGACGAATCTTTTGAGCCTAGTTAGATTATAATTGGACACTAATTATCAAATACAAACGAAAGTGCTACAGTACCAAAATTCCAAAAAAATTTGGATCTAAACGAGGCCCTAGCCAGTTTTTCCTTTTGCGGCAGCCGTTGAATGTTCTGCAAGGCTACAGACATAGTAGACGACGCATAATTAATGAAAATGTAGTGATAAACTCTAAAAAAGTTAATGATGTAGTGTGCACTGTACTGTAGTACGTATATAGAGAGAGAGGTATTGGGAAGGGAATGGAATCCCGGCACAGCAGGAGGAGGATGATGATGTGAGCAGACTACTTTAATTTTGCTATGTGCTGTACTGGTAAACTCAACAAACTCTCAGAAGAACGCTGGCTAGCTAGCTACTGGGCTACATGCCTACAAGTGCGTAAGCCAATGCGTATTGGTTGCTGACCTCATCCCTGCAACGTCATCTCCCATTGGTCAGCATGCATGTATGCATGTGGGTTACCCCTGCGTGGCATTGCCGCATCGGCTTACTGCTAACCACAAACCAATTAGCGTGCTGACAGTGAACTAACTCCTACTTGGCCTCGGCTTATATCGTTTCTGGTGCTCCTATAACCATAATGTTGGTATATAGCTACAACGAGCTTGTCCTTGTCTCCTCTGTCACTAGTTGCACTAGTTGCATGCATTGCAGGGTCGGTATCTGCTGATCGATGCATTCGATCGATCCTTCCAAAGCTCAAACTGATGGCTGCCAGCGTGATTCTAAACCTCTAATGCAATAATAATGGCTGACACAAACGCATGCAGCCATTGAATTACCAGAGATGGTAGTGTCAGTTACTAGTACTTAGCAGAGCCCTATTTATAGCCCCCATGGCGAATGGCGATGCTCAACAACAAGCCTCAGCTCAGCTGGCGCCACAACCCTCACCGTTAAGCAACAGCTAGCTAGCAATGGCGGTGCAGGTCGTCGTAGCAGGCAGCAGCGGCTCGCCTCAGCAATGGCAGCTCACCCTCGTCCAGCCGGCGGTTCTCGTCCCTCTGCTCTTTCTCCTGCTCCTCGCAAGAACAAGAAGAGCACGAAAGGGCGGGAGCAGCAGTAAAGGGCGGCGCCTCCTCCTCCACCTGCCGCCGGGTCCGCCGAGGCTGCCGATCCTGGGCAACCTGCACCAGCTGGGCGCGCTGCCGCACCAGAGCCTGCGCGAGCTGGCGCGCCGCCACGGGCCCGTCATGCTGCTGCGCCTGGGCAGCGTGCCCACGCTGGTGGTGTCGTCGGCGGAGGCGGCGCGGGAGGTGATGAAGGCGCGCGACGCCGACTGCTGCAGCCGCCCCGACACGCCGGGGGCCCGGCGCCTCTCGTACGGCCACAAGGACGTCGCCTTCGCGCCCTACAGCGACTACTGGCGCGAGATGCGCAAGCTCTTCGTCGTCGAGTTCCTCAGCGCGCGCCGCGTCCGGGCCGCCGACTACGCCAGGGAGGCCGAGGTAGGTCCATGAATTGCCGTCGTGATCATAGAAAACCTAGCTAATAATGGCACTCACTCACTATATATGAGTATAATGGATATATAGGTGGACAAGCTCATCAGCAGGTTGAGCAGCGCCGGCGGCAAGGCGGTGCAGCTGGAGGACCACATCTTCGGGCTAATGGACGGCGTCATCGGCACGGTGGCGCTCGGGAACATCTACGGCACGGAGCAGTTCGCGCACAAGAAGCACTTCCACGACGTGCTGGACGAGGCCATGAGCGCCAAGGCCGGCTTCTCCGCCGAGGACTACTACCCGAACGCCGCCGGCCGCCTCGTGGACCGCTTCACCGGCGCCGCTGCGCGCCGCGAGAGGGTGTTCGGGGACCTCGACGCCTTCTTCGACACCATCATCGACCAGCACATGGTGGACCCGTCCTCCCGCGCCACGACGCCCGGCGGCCACGGCCCCGACCTCATCGACGTCTTCGTCGACCTCATGGAGGAGCGCCGCCAACGGCGACAGGTCGACGGCTCTCTCCGCTTCACTAGGGACCACATCAAAGGGCTGCTCTCGGTACGCGTCGTGTCCGTTCACACTCAGACTACTCAGCGACAGAACGATCGTAGCATCCATTGACGATGTCAGACTGTATTATGTTAATTGCAGAACGTGTTCACTGCTAGCGTGGACACGAGCTCGGTGACCATGGTGTGGGCGATGGCGGAGCTGATCCGGAGGCCGGCGATGCTGAGGAAGGCGCAGGAGGAGGTCCGGTCCGTGGTGGGCGACGGCGGCAGGGAGAGGGTGCACCCCGACGACGTGCCCAAGCTCAGGTTCCTGAAGGCGGTGGTGAAGGAGACGCTGCGGCTGCACCCGGCGGTGCCGCTGCGGCTGCCGAGGGAGACGCTGCGGCACGTGAGCGTCTGCGGGTACGACGTGCCGGCCAAGACGCGGGTGCTGGTGAACGCGTGGGCCATCGGCAGGGACCCCCGCAGCTGGGGGGACAAGCCCGAGGAGTTCGACCCGGGCAGGTTCGACGGGGACGACGGCGGCGTCGTGGACTTCAACGGCACGCACTTCGAGCTCGTCCCCTTCGGCGCCGGCCGCCGGATGTGCCCTGGCATGGCCATGGGCGTGGCCACCATGGAGTTCACGCTGGCCAACCTGCTCTACTGCTTCGACTGGGAGCTCCCGGAGGGGGTGCGGGTGGAGGACGTGAACATGGAAGAGGCCGGAGGGCTTACTGTCCACAAGAAGACGCCGCTCCTGCTTGTCCCGACAAGATACAAGTGTCGATCATCAGACTGTCAGTAGTCGTGGCAGTGCTTAACACTAGTACAGGAAGGTATTATAGAGGCGGTTCGCAACCCCTTTATACAGGCGGATTGACGAACCGCAAGTGCTATTGGCCTGTGGAAATAAACGTTTCCACAGGCGGTTAACTGAGAACCGCCTGTAGAAAAGGATTTCTACAGGCGGTTCACATTACCAACCGCATGTGAAAAGAAATTCTGAAAAAATTCGAAAATAAATATAAAAAATATTTTTAATTAGGCATTTTTCGCACAAAATTCACGGCTAACGCGGCCACGGAGGTTCGAACCCGAGACCTCCCCCTCGCGCGATCCCTCCCCTACCACTGCACCACACACTCACATGTGCTCATATGCTACTTCGGTTCCCCACATATCTTACTAATCTGAGTATAAATTAGTAGTTTGAGGCCTTAAACGAATTCAAATGAAAAAGTTTTCAACTACAAAGTTTCATAACTTTTCGAGGCGAACAACTTTCATGTTGGTCATTTTTTCATTTGAGGTCGTTTACAAAATTTTAATTTCAAATTAGAGACCATTAAAACAAAGTTTTCGTTGACAAGATGATTTCAAATGAAAAAGTTGTAATTGACAAAGTTTCATAACTTTTCGGGACGAACAACTTTTATTTTGGGCATTTTTCCATCCGAGATTGTTTGAAAAAATCGAATTTTAAAAAACACGAATATTTCTACAGGCGGTTGTCTTAACAAACCGCCTGTGCTAACTATTTCTACAGGCGGTTGGCATAACACAACCGCCTGTGTAAATGGTCCATTTACACAGGCGGTTGTGTTATGCCTACACAGGCGGTTGTGTTATGCCAACCGCCTGTAAAAATGGTTAGCACAGGCGGTTCAAAAGCTGGCCGCGTCCTTTTTACAGCACAGGCGCGTGATAATTCAAACCGTCTGTGCTGTAAAAAGGAGGCGCCAGCTATAGATGTTTTTGTACTAGTGTAATTAGCTACTGCATGATGACCATTTATTAGCAAGCCTTGCATTATATTATTACATCAGAAAGACGCTAGATAGCACTTACGTTTAGACGAGATTTATATATACTAATAAGTTTACAAGGAGCGTATGTAGCGTTCATGAATTAAGCGAGGGTCACCTGTGTACAGTATAGTTATTGTAATACTGTACTGTAGATGGCAGTGGGTATTATTTTGATATGTAATAATAATGGTGTCATACCTTGTAGCTTGGTTCGATTCAAATTAAAGGGATTGTCCACTCCATACATGGGTAAATATCTTCTAACATACTACTCACTCCGTCCCGACCCATAAAAAGAGTTGTTACGAGATTCATGTCAAACTTTCTTAAGTTTACCTAGATTTGTAGAAAATATTAGAAACATTTGCATCTCCAAATAAGTTTATGTTAAAAAATAATCGTGACTCGTATTGCTTCCTACAAAAGTAGGGTTTACCTTCGTTAAATAAGTTTATTATGAAAATATATTTAACGATCTATCCAATGATACTAATTATATCAAAAAAATATTAATATTTTTATATATATTTGATAAAGTTGAAAATATTTGACTTCTAAAAAAATGTGAGAACAACACTTTTTATGTAACGGGTG
>JAHUYU010002177.1:0-18711 GCA_030439765.1 Tripidium arundinaceum | reverse complement strand
CACTGGTCCAGTATTCGAAGCTGAAGAAGAAGATCTCGAGTTTGAGCTCAGTCCAAGCCTCATCAATTTGGTGCAAGCTATACAATTCAGCGGAAAGGCAATTGAAGATGCTAGTATGCATTTAGAGGATTTCTTAGAGATTGGAAGCACAATCAATATCGACGGAATCGACCAAGACATCATACTACTTCGCCTCTTTCCATTCTCACTTGAGGGAAGAGCGAGGAAGTGGTTTTATACCAACAAAGAAGATATCAACACTTGGGCGAAATGTTCGGAGGCCTTTCTAGCAAAGTTCTTCCCTATAGGCAAAACAATTGCCTTAAGAAGAAAGATTATCAGTTTTCAACAGCAGAAGACAGAGACCATTCCAGAAGCATGGGAGCGTTTTCAAGGATACATATCAGATTGTCCCCACCATGGATTGGCCGGATGGTTACTTATGCAGACCTTTTACCATAGATTAACCCAAAAGGCTCGTGAGTACCTAGATGCATCTGCTGGAGGATGATTTTTAGAACTTACACTTGGAAAAGCAGAGATATTTATGGACAAGATAGCAGAAAACCAAAGCTGGTCCCAAGATGAAGTTCAACATTGTCACCAAACAGAAGAATCACCCGAAGAAGTACATGCACTATCAACCAAGATGGATAATTTACTCCATTGGCTTGACCAGAGGGCCAAGTACAAGGAAGATCAAAGAGCCATTGAGACAGCATACAAATACCAACCCACTTCATGTCAACCCAAAAGCAAAGGTATGAATTCAGGTAATATTTCAAAGCAACCTACATTTAGGGAGTTAATTGCGCAGCAAACTAAAACTAATGCTGATGTTAAACAAAGGCTAGATGCAAATGAATCTTCTTTAAAAAACATACATAATAAAATGGATTTTCTATTGTGTTCCTTTGATGAACAAAATGCTCTTAATAAGAAGGTAGAACATAAGTTAGCAAAGCTAGCTGCTGTATTGCCTGTTGCCACTAACATTGAGCAGGTAAAGAATATAACTACAAGAGGAGGGAAATCCACTAGAGATCCCCCACATCCAAGAGAAACAAGAAAGGCACCGGCAACACCAGCAGTAGTGACAGAAGAAGAAAATCCCAATGAAGTAGAAGAATTGCTACAAGCACCAAGCACCCAAGAAATGAGAAAGAATTATTACGACACCAACTATTTACCATTTCCCAGAAGAAACAGAGGACTGCAGTCGGATGAGCAGTTTGGTAAGTTCGTAGAGGTCATTCAAAAGTTATATGTCAACATACCTCTACTTGATGCTATACAGGTTCCTACATATGCAAAGTACATCAGAGATATTCTTAACAAAAAGAGACCACTGCCCACCACTGAGGTGATCAAGCTGACAGAAGAGTGTAGTACGGCAATCCTCAATAAATCACCAAAGAAGAAGAAGGATCCAGGATGCCCCACTATTGATTGCTCGATCGGAAACCAACACTTCAACAATGCACTTTGTGATCTTGGAGCAAGTGTTAGTGTGATGCCTTCATCAGTCTACGAGAAGCTTGACTATGCAACACTTGAACCAACATCAATGTGTTTACAATTGGCGGATCAAACAGTTTGATACCCCATGGGCATCGCTGAAAACATCCCAGTGAAGATAAGAGATTTCTTTGTGCCAGTAGACTTCGTGGTACTGGACATGAGCCCTGACTCAAAAGTGTCCATCATCCTTGGAAGGCCATTTCTGAGCACCGCCAATGCTCACATTGATGTCGGAAAAGGAGAAATTAAGTTCAACATAAATGGACAAGAAGAACACTTCACATTCAAGCCTAAATTAGAGAAAGAATCCACAGCGAAGGAGGTTCATGAAGAATCACTGGAGACACCATCTTCGGAGGTAAATGCATCGGAAGATTGAAAATGATTTGGAGGTCCAGCTTGGGGGACCCTAAATTCTCAAACCCTCGCCGGGAGGTAAATCAGTATTTATCCATATCCATTAATCTCTTGCATATTTAATTCTTGCATTAATCATGTTTACTTTTAGCATTATTATAAATAAAAGCCCCATATAAATAATTTCTATGGTGTGTAACAACCCATATTGATTAATAAAGTGGAGGCACAAAAAAATATGTTTTGCATGATCATTCTTAGTTACTTTTTAATTCTCATTTTTCCTGCATTATAATTGTTTTTATATCAAGTTTCTAGAAGCATGACCCACACCCTTTGGTCCCACATGTCATACACTACATCTCACATGAATCACATCACATTATTTCACCCACTCACACCCATCTCATCCACCAGACTTTTCCACCGTCCAAACTCCACTCAAACAGCATTATTTCGCTTAGGGATGAAGCAAAGGGGGAGAGGGAGAAAAATCAGCCAGGAAGGGAGCCAAGGTGGGGCGCCCGCCCCCACTCACCAGGGCACCCGCCCTGCCCCTGCCTCCTTCTATAAATTCCCTCCTCCTGCTGCCTCTCCACACCACACTCATTCCAGAAAACATATGCACACTTGAGTTTCGGTTTCCAGTAGTGTTGTTCTTCCTAGAGAAGAAAGAAGGAGAGTGAGAGAGAGAGGAAGAGAATAGAAGAGAGTAGAGGAAGTTTGTCTCCTCTTGAGAGAAGGAAGAGAAAGTGTAGAGTTTCATCTAGAAGCTAAGTGGTCACGCTGTCCAAAGCGTAATTAAAAGTTGCTTAGGGGAAGTGCTGCTGAAATTTTCAACTTAAAACTTGCCTTGGACAACTAACATCTGGACGGCTAACCGCTAACTATTATTTTCACCTCACATTTGCCACGAGTTTTGTTTGTGCCAAGTTTTGCAGGATGTTTAGGAAGGTGACGAACGCCGCCAAGGGAGCCTTGAAGAGTGTTGGGACGAGACACTCGTCCTGACTATCTTCACGCCAATCTGACATGAGCGTCGACCCGCCGACCGAACATGCTCCATCATCATCATCAGGTACCGTGAGGAAGGTCCTCCTGAAGACGAGCGACCTTGGATTGAAGACGCAGAGGGAGAAAGACGTCTTCCAGAAGCTAAAGAATCGGAACTTCATCCACACCCCCGCCATCGATCCGACCCTTCTGCAAGAAACATGTATGGACACCGAATTCGACTTAATTTTTCAAATGCTTGGGTGGACGGATTTCTGGAACGTTACTGAACTAGGATCCCGTCTCCTAACCATTGAGTTTCTCTGCACCTTACAATATAGTGAGGGGGGTGTTGCTTTTTGTTTGTTCAAACAAGATTTTGTTTTATCTTGGAGAGAGTTGAGTAACCACCTCGGCTTCTCTTCGAGAGCTGTTCTAGACCTAGACACCGAACTGACCAACTTTGATAGACACTAATTTTGGAGGGAAATTTCTAGAGATCAACACTTTTTCCAACCCCGAACTAGTGACATGGAACATCCCACACTTTGGATGTTTCACAAATGGATTGGGTACATTCTTTTTCCCCGAGATGATATTAGGAAAGTTAGAATTGGAGATTTACAAATGTTGTTTGCCACTGTTAATAAACGAGTAGTTTCACCTGTCACTCTTTTAGTTTCCCACTGGCTCAATACACCCAACCTCCAAGGACCTGTCGGCTGCACTTCTTTAGTCACTCGTCTAGCCACAAACCTCAACCTCTTAGAGAACTCGTCGCTGAATTTTCTCGACGAGTTACGCATTTATTATGGCTATGACTCGTTTAGGCATGCAAGAATGCTGAAAAGAGAGAACAACATCATGTACATGCTCTATGATAGCGGCAAGGTTCGGTTACCTAACCCGGGCCTTGGCCTTTATGTTGTTCAAAACTACCTGATTGACATTGCAGCTGAGCCCGTAAGCCAAAGAGTTCCACAGCGTGTGGCATCCGAAAGGATGGCCACCCATCAAGAGCGCACATGGCACGGAGCCGACCCAGGACCTGAGGAGCCGGTACATGTGCACTACAGAGACTACAACCCCCATGTCCTTCGAGACCCATGGGCACAGTACACTCATCCAGAGGAGCCAGCACATGAGGAAACATGGCAAGAAGGCCAGGACCACCAGTGGACAAATCGACCATTCCAAGCTGGGAGGCACTCAACTGACCCATTTGGGGCATCAGGGTCTGGTACCCAGCCTCCTTTTGATGCAGGTCGAACATCGGACGCCTCCTACGCATTCACTAGAGATTACTACCACGAGGCTGGCGCTTTCTTCGCCCGTACCGACAACAATCTTCTTGCCATCCGAGAGATGCAGGCTCGCCCTGGCCAACTCCTGGAACAGCAACAGAAGTGGAACCAGGACCACGCCGCGTCCATGCAAGAAATGAGGCAGGAGAATGCCACGATAAGTGACAATGTGACATCCCTACTCCACTACTTCCAGATCGAGTGAACCGTTGCAGCAACAACCAGCTTGGGGGAGTGCCTCCCCATTTATCGAAGTAAGTTTTTATTGTTTTTCCCGTATTTATATTCTGTCCTAGTATTTTTTTAAAAAAAATCTAAAAACTTAGAAAACCCAACAAATATTTTTCTTGCTTATTTTTACTGTATTTCTTTAAAACATGAAAAACCAAATAAAAAGAGTGTGTAGATAAGTGTGCTTTATTTTTCTGCTAAGTTTAAATTTCTGTTTAAAAATTAAAAACAAAAAAATGCATGATGGAAATGATGAACAGTTGCTCTGTTTACTTACTTTCAAGTACCTAGCTTTTAAAGTAGAGTTCTCCCAAAAATTTCTAAAATTTAAAATTTGATATCTGTGGGAGCATGAACCTAAACTAAGTCTAGGTAAGAGATGGACATGATATAAAGTTTGAGCTGATGTTTATCTTGTTCTTGCAACACTGAATTCTGGAGATTTGATTTTGAACTTACAACTATCACATGATGAGTTCCTAGCATGACACAATTCCTACCACAGCCCTACTTGCTAGAAATATCTTTACTACTTATATTTGCATTGAGTTTGATCGAGCTATGTAGATCCTTAGGAGCTTTTCATATGGTTAAATCAAGATATTCACTTGCACACATCTACCACCATCCATTAAAAAAATATGCTAAAATATTGTGATCACTCATTGTCCCAAAGTATTGTTGTTCCCTCTCTTCAAAAAGATTCAATGCAGAAAGAGGCATGGGCTATGCAAAAATATACGAGGAAATAAAAAGGGGCAAGTGCCCGGAACCTCGAAAAGAAAAAAAAAGTGAGACGAGAGGTAAAAAATGGACAAGTGTCCGACAGTAGAATTAGGGGTATTTACTACCCACCTGAAAAAAAAAGAGATAGCCCATGTTCTCTCAAAGCAACGATCAAAAGGAGAGGAGGAATAGCAATATGAGGAGCAATGAGAGGTAAAGATTTTATTATCACTTATACATTTTCGCCATCATCATTACTTCACCACACATGCACATCTTGATTTAATTGTATGTCGAGTTCCTTTGGATCCATAGTTTGATTAGACAACATATGTATGAGCTGTTTTTACACCTATGAACCCCACATAAAAAATTCCATAGACATCTTGGTGAGGATCCACAAATACCACATACAAAGAGACTTGAGAGAATCATGCCTAGGAACTCTGAGCTTTATTTTGAAAATTTATAAAAACTCCAGAACAAAGGTGAAGTATAGAGCATGAGACATAGTGCTTGACTTGATTATTTTGTCTTTCGATTACTCAAGGCTCAAGTGCAGGTGCTAAGCCCCATGAGAATGACAGTTCACTTTAATCTGGGGGAGAATTTTATTTGAATGCATGTGTGCTTGTTAGAAAAGAAAACATTGAAGCAACTCCTGATCCATCTGAGTTTAGCTGTTTGCTCAGGGACGAGCAAAAGGTAAGCTTGGGGGAGCTTGTTGACGGTCGTTAAGTATCAATTTCTATGTGTCAACAAGAACTAAAAAGGACTTAATTGAATCATCACCATAGACTTAGGGGGTCTAACTGACAGATTTCCACTAGTTTTGGTGAGTTTGTGTTTTTACAGGGAGTTATCAGGAAATGAACCAAGGAAGGTCCATAAACAAAGTTTACATCAAGATAATAGTTAGCGGTTAGCCGTCCAGATGTTAGTTGTCCAAGGCAAGTTTTAAGTTGAAAATTTCAGCAGCACTTCCCCTAAGCAACTTTTAATTACGCTTTGGACAGCGTGACCACTTAGCTTCTAGATGAAACTCTACACTTTCTCTTCCTTCTCTCAAGAGGAGACAAACTTCCTCTACTCTCTTCTATTCTCTTCCTCTCTCTCTCACTCTCCTTCTTTCTTCTCTAGGAAGAACAACACTACTGGAAACCGAAACTCAAGTGTGCATATGTTTTCTGGAATGAGTGTGGTGTGGAGAGGCAGCAGGAGGAGGGAATTTATAGAAGGAGGCAGGGGCAGGGCGGTGCCCTGGTGAGTGGGGCGGGCGCCCCACCTTGGCTCCCTTCCTGGCTGATTTTTCTCCCTCTCCCCCTTTGCTTCATCCCTAAGCGAAATAATGCTGTTTGAGTGGAGTTTGGACGGTGGAAAAGTCTGGTGGATGAGATGGGTGTGAGTGGGTGAAATAATGTGATGTGATTCATGTGAGATGTAGTGTATGACATGTGGGACCAAAGGGTGTGGGTCATGCTTCTAGAAACTTGATATAAAAACAATTATAATGCAGGAAAAATGAGAATTAAAAAGTAACTAAGAATGATCATGCAAAACATATTTTTTTGTGCCTCCACTTTATTAATCAATATGGGTTGTTACACACCATAGAAATTATTTATATGGGGCTTTTATTTATAATAATGCTAAAAGTAAACATGATTAATGCAAGAATTAAATATGCAAGAGATTAATGGATATGGATAAATACTGATTTACCTCCCGGCGAGGGTTTGAGAATTTAGGGTCCCCCAAGCTGGACCTCCAAATCATTTTCAATCTTCCGATGCATTTACCTCCGAAGATGGTGTCTCCAGTGATTCTTCATGAACCTCCTTCGCTGTGGATTCTTTCTCTAATTTAGGCTTGAATGTGAAGTGTTCTTCTTGTCCATTTATGTTGAACTTAATTTCTCCTTTTCCGACATCAATGTGAGCATTGGCGGTGCTCAGAAATGGCCTTCCAAGGATGATGGACACTTTTGAGTCAGGGCTCATGTCCAGTACCACGAAGTCTACTGGCACAAAGAAATCTCTTATCTTCACTGGGATGTTTTCAGCGATGCCCATGGGGTATCAAACTGTTTGATCCGCCAATTGTAAACACATTGATGTTGGTTCAAGTGTTGCATAGTCAAGCTTCTCGTAGACTGATGAAGGCATCACACTAACACTTGCTCCAAGATCACAAAGTGCATTGTTGAAGTGTTGGTTTCCGATCGAGCAATCAATAGTGGGGCATCCTGGATCCTTCTTCTTCTTTGGTGATTTATTGAGGATTGCCGTACTACACTCTTCTGTCAGCTTGATCACCTCAGTGGTGGGCAGTGGTCTCTTTTTGTTAAGAATATCTCTGATGTACTTTGCATATGTAGGAACCTGTATAGCATCAAGTAGAGGTATGTTGACATATAACTTTTGAATGACCTCTACGAACTTACCAAACTGCTCATCCGACTGCAGTCCTCTGTTTCTTCTGGGAAATGGTAAATAGTTGGTGTCGTAATAATTCTTTCTCATTTCTTGGGTGCTTGGTGCTTGTAGCAATTCTTCTACTTCATTGGGATTTTCTTCTTCTGTCACTACTGCTGGTGTTGCCGGTGCCTTTCTTGTTTCTCTTGGATGTGGGGGATCTCTAGTGGATTTCCCTCCTCTTGTAGTTATATTCTTTACCTGCTCAATGTTAGTGGCAACAGGCAATACAGCAGCTAGCTTTGCTAACTTATGTTCTACCTTCTTATTAAGAGCATTTTGTTCATCAAAGGAACACAATAGAAAATCCATTTTATTATGTATGTTTTTTAAAGAAGATTCATTTGCATCTAGCCTTTGTTTAACATCAGCATTAGTTTTAGTTTGCTGCGCAATTAACTCCCTAAATGTAGGTTGCTTTGAAATATTACCTGAATTCATACCTTTGCTTTTGGGTTGACATGAAGTGGGTTGGTATTTGTATGCTGTCTCAATGGCTCTTTGATCTTCCTTGTACTTGGCCCTCTGGTCAAGCCAATGGAGTAAATTATCCATCTTGGTTGATAGTGCATGTACTTCTTCGGGTGATTCTTCTGTTTGGTGACAATGTTGAACTTCATCTTGGGACCAGCTTTGGTTTTCTGCTATCTTGTCCATAAATATCTCTGCTTTTCCAAGTGTAAGTTCTAAAAATCATCCTCCAGCAGATGCATCTAGGTACTCACGAGCCTTTTGGGTTAATCTATGGTAAAAGGTCTGCATAAGTAACCATCCGGCCAATCCATGGTGGGGACAATCTGATATGTATCCTTGAAAACGCTCCCATGCTTCTGGAATGGTCTCTGTCTTCTGCTGTTGAAAACTGATAATCTTTCTTCTTAAGGCAATTGTTTTGCCTATAGGGAAGAACTTTGCTAGAAAGGCCTCCGAACATTTCGCCCAAGTGTTGATATCTTCTTTGTTGGTATAAAACCACTTCCTCGCTCTTCCCTCAAGTGAGAATGGAAAGAGGCGAAGTAGTATGATGTCTTGGTCGATTCCGTCGATATTGATTGTGCTTCCAATCTCTAAGAAATCCTCTAAATGCATACTAGCATCTTCAATTGCCTTTCCGCTGAATTGTATAGCTTGCACCAAATTGATGAGGCTTGGACTGAGCTCAAACTCGAGATCTTCTTCTTCAGCTTCGAATACTGGACCAGTGCGAATATTCTCAATGCTTGGAGCAGAGAACTCTTGCAGAGTCTTTTGTGCCATAGCTTCAGCAATTGGTGACTAGCTTCTTCTTTCTTGACTGCTTTGATGATGAAGAGTTGAGTGTATCAAAGTCAATCCTGTAATACCCTGTATAGAAATATAAACATAGAAAAACAACAGGGGTGATCCTACCAAAGCAGAGGTGCCTTGTTGTGATTTCTCATTTTAATAGTAGTTGTTTATGCAATTTTTCTCCATAGTCTAAGTCTAATATTTCATGTGCATATCAATGCTTAACCTTCCTTCCTAAGCTTCCTTTGCCTTCCCCGACAACGGCGCCAAAAATGCTTGTTGACACTTGCTAACACCACTTGAATACTAGGTTGTCATCCCCAGCATGGCGCTAGAGTGTACTAAGGTATTTATGAATATAAGGGCTTTCTAGAAAATATATTATTCTATCCGCAAGCGCACAGATAAAATACCCATTGTAGCATCTTACCAAGAGAATATCTCCAGGATCGTTATTTATAATTTTGCGAAGAGGCAAACGCTAAAGGCAAGGCTTGCATTATCAAAAGGGTCAAGACTAGAGATGAACTTGCAAAACATGATTACTAATGAGAAACTCACTCACACAGTCACTTGCTTCGGCAGGGGGTAAGCCATAATGATAATAAAGATATTGAAATATAAGCTCAAGATAAATAACACAGAGATTAGAGATAGACTACTCCACATAAAATGTAAGGTGACGTCGGACTAGCAAGAGAATAACTTCTATGTATGTTCTAATCTACTAAGTCATAATCTACTCTAGCACACATAAAATCATATATAGCATAAAAGTCTCTTCATTCATGTATAAGGAACATTGCTAAAGAAAGCCAGAACATAGCATGACTTACTCCGCAATACACATTCTGCCTGTCCTACTAACGGGGAGTGGACTATATAAGACTCAATAGAACTGTCACTACCACGAACTACCACACCCGGCCAATAGGATACATTTGCAGGTAAATAGCATCTAAGCACCGTGCTTACATGTGATCTACCACTCAACTCCCGCGCGACAAGAGCTAAGCGCTTTGCAAACTTATACATAAACTCATTATCAATCATAACCATATCAAATATAGAACTAGAGCAAACTAGGAGCATAATAAATAGAGACATAATGATATTAGAATAAAGTCGTAGAGAAAGATATGAAATAATACCAATCTTTATGACGAAGATCCGAAATCCAGAGCGCAATTGCTCTACTTCTCTAAATCTATCTAATCAATTCTATAGAACTTGAAGGAATTGGGAGTAGCTATTCTAATTCTCTGGTGGAGAGAAGGATTCTAAACCCTAACTTTGATGGCTTCCTCTAATAATGATTTCTCCTCCCCCCTGGGGGTGGATCGCCTCGGCTTATATAGCCCTTTCAAATGAACGTCGGCCGTCGGATCAAACTGACCTTGATCGCACGGTTTTCCTTGATCCTTAGAGGCGGTGGAGCATAATCCGCGAGGTTGGCTCTGATTGGCCACCAGGGTAGGGCGGGCGCCCTAGGGCCTAGGGCGGGCGCCCTGGGCTGGGCCCCGTCTCGCCTCCTGTTTGGCCCAATTGCTTCTTAGGTCCATCTCATTACGGAAAATTACCGCAGGCTTGATTATCTTGATGTAAACTTTGTTTATGGACCTTCCTTGGTTCATTTCCTGATAACTCCCTGTAAAAACACAAACTCACCAAAACTAGTGGAAATCTGTCAGTTAGACCCCCTAAGTCTATGGTGATGATTCAATTAAGTCCTTTTTAGTTCTTGTTGACACATAGAAATTGATACTTAACGACCGTCAACAGGTAGCGCACCACACGCGGACACAACGTCCATAATGGTGAGGTGACGGCGCGAAGCCAAGGAGGGACAACCCACGTGTGACCACGCGCGCGCAAAGCGATAGGCGACGGGGAGGCAGCCGTGCCCGAGTACCGACAGGGGGGCTGCATGGCTTGCAGCGGCAGCGGGGAATACGACAACTGCAGCAAGGCGGCACGGCCATGTGCGAGCGGCGGGCAGCGGCGCAGGGAGGAAGGGAGAGAGCAGCGCAGCAATGGCAGCGACAGCAGCGGGAGCAGAGCAACCGCGGCGGCCAGCAGTGGCGAGCCACAGCCAAGCCTCGGCCACGCCAAAGGTAGGTCTAGCTGGCCAACTTGAAAAGGGCAGCGGCAGCAGAGGCTGGCCAGGCCAGCGGCCAGCAGCAGAGGCTACAGCCGGCTGCGGCCGGCCGGCCAATAGCCAAGCAGCCCAGGGCTGAGGCTAGGCTGCCCACTTAAACTTTTAGCTTTCTTGTGCAATTAACCAATGGCCAACACAATTACTAACCTAATTAACCCCTATGCCATTACATGGTACTAACTACGATGCAAACCACCGAGCAAAAACATCACTAAGGAACTTAACCCAATTTTTACCAATGAAATCCTCAAAACAGCATGATAAATCTACTTTCAGACTTAGAAAATTTACATTCGATTAACAACCACTAGCACTTTTGCACTTATTTCTAAATAGTCCAAACTTTACTAAACTTTACCAACAAACATTTCACGACATAGCGCACACCTTATACCCAAAAATAGAACCAAAACATTCGGGCGTTAAATAATTATTTTACATTTTATAAATTGCCAAAAATTGTACTTTTCAAGCCTAACCAAAAAGAGTAACTCTAGGATCACTTATAACTACCATTTTTACTTAGCATTTTTTATGCAACCCACATTTTATTTCATCTATCCACATGCATCAACACTACACATGATGCTCATGACACGTCTTAGCAAGTTGTTTTAAGCGGTAACACCGAGGGTGTTACACTAACCAATACCAGCAACTTTTTTATCCCAAGTGAGCGATCATGAGAATGCAATACCGAGAGATGAATGAGGCTTTGGTTCCTCCCTTTACTGGTGTGGAAGTGTGGACTGCTTTGGAAAGTATTGGGGACCTAAAAGCTCTAGGTGCTGATGGGATGCCAGCAATCTTCTACAAATGATTTTGGCAGCTGGTGAGCGAAAAGGTGAAGAAGGAGGTCCTTGATGTGCTAAATGGTTGTGATATGCCACAGGGTTGGAATGACACTGTGATTGTGCTTATCCCAAGACAAAGCAGCCGAAACAATTGAAAGACCTAAGGCCGATCAGTCTATGTAATGTGCTGTACAAACTCATTTCAAAAGTTCTCGCTAATAGATTAAAAAATATCCTACCTAAGATTATTTCTCCCTCTCAAAGTGCTTTCATGCTGGGTCACATGATTACTGATAATGTGTTGCTAGCCTATGAGCTTACGCATCATTTAAACAATAAAAAGAAAGGGGCTGGAGGACTTGCTGCTATCAAGCTTGACATGAGCAAGGCATATGATAGAGTTGAATGGCCATTCTTAATGAAAATTATGCAAAGATTGGGCTTTCAGGAACGTTGGATCAATTTGATTATGAAATGTGTTACAATAGTTTCTTACCGAATAAAGGTGAATGGTGAGTACACTTGCTGTTTTTCCCCCAACGGGGTTTGCATTAGGGCGATCCATTGTCACCTTACCTATTTATCCTGTGTGCAGAAGGTCTATCAGCTTTACTACAAAATGCAGAATTTGGAGGAAAGATTGAGGGCATCAAGGTATGCAGGGGAGCTCCAAGGGTAAATCATTTATTTTTTGCGGATGACTCCTTGATTCTAATGAGTGCCAGGTCTGTAGATGCCCAGGTTCTCAAGCATATTTTGAACATATATGAGCAGGCCTCATGTCAAGTAATAAACAAAGACAAATCCTCTATTCTTTTTAGTCCAAACACTAGTAATTGGATTCGGCAACAAATAAGTTCAATCTTATCAATTAGCCAAGAAGCAAGAAATGAGAGATATTTGGGGCATCCTATTTTAGTGGGAAATCAAGAAAGAGGGCTTTCGAATATATTAAACATAAGATTTGGGCTCACATTTGTTGACGGTAGTTAACACCCATTAAGAAACGTCAACATAACTTTTATAAATATAGGAAATGATCACCAACATAGACTTAGGGGTTTAAACTGATAAATTCCATGAGTTTTGTTGAATCTATGTTTCTGCAGGGTTTATCCAGAAAACCGACAAGAAAGACCTATTCGTCAAAGGAAATTATGGAAGAATTTGGATAACAAGCACCAGAAGGTTCTAGAGATCACGAGAAGGCACTCCGCCGAGGCAGACCTCGAGTGGCCACGAGGTGGGGCCGGCCGGCCTCACCACTAGGCCGTCAGGCCTATAGGCCCTCCTGTCAGTCTCTGCATTGCAACATCGGTTCTCCACCGGAGAATTAGAATAGCTACTCCCAATTCCTTCAAGTTCTATAGAATTGAGGATTTGTCTTTGTTTATTACTTGACATGAGGCCTGCTCATATATGTTCAAAATATGCTTGAGAACCTGGGCATCTACAGACCTGGCACTCATTAGAATCAAGGAGTCATCCGCAAAAAATAAATGATTTACCCTTGGAGCTCCCCTGCATACCTTGATGCCCTCAATCTTTCCTCCAAATTCTGCATTTTGTAGTAAAGCTGATAGACCTTCTGCACACAGGATAAATAGGTAAGGTGACAATGGATCGCCCTAATGCAAACCCCGTTGGGGGAAAAACAGCAAGTGTACTCACCATTCACCTTTATTCGGTAAGAAACTATTGTAACACATTTCATAATCAAATTGATCCAACGTTCCTGAAAGCCCAATCTTTGCATAATTTTCATTAAGAATGGCCATTCAACTCTATCATATGCCTTGCTCATGTCAAGCTTGATAGCAGCAAGTCCTCCAGCCCCTTTCTTTTTATTGTTTAAATGATGCGTAAGCTCATAGGCTAGCAACACATTATCAGTAATCATGTGACCCAGCATGAAAGCACTTTGAGAGGGAGAAATAATCTTAGGTAGGATATTTTTTAATCTATTAGCGAGAACTTTTGAAATGAGTTTGTACAGCACATTACATAGACTGATCGGCCTTAGGTCTTTCAATTGTTTCGGCTGCTTTGTCTTGGGATAAGCACAATCACAGTGTCATTCCAACCCTGTGGCATATCACAACCATTTAGCACATCAAGGACCTCCTTCTTCACCTTTTCGCTCACCAGCTGCCAAAATCATTTGTAGAAGATTGCTGGCATCCCATCAGCACCTAGAGCTTTTAGGTCCCCAATACTTTCCAAAGCAGTCCACACTTCCACACCAGTAAAGGGAGGAACCAAAGCCTCATTCATCTCTCGGTATTGCATTCTCATGATCGCTCACTTGGGATAAAAAAGTTGCTGGTATTGGTTAGTGTAACACCCTCGGTGTTACCGCTTAAAACAACTTGCTAAGACGTGTCATGAGCATCATGTGTAGTGTTGATGCATGTGGATAGATGAAATAAAATGTGGGTTGCATAAAAATGCTAAGTAAAAATGGTAGTTATAAGTGATCCTAGAGTTACTCTTTTTGGTTAGGCTTGAAAAGTACAATTTTTGGCAATTTATAAAATGTAAAATAATTATTTAACGCCCGAATGTTTTGGTTCTATTTTTGGGTATAAGGTGTGCGCTATGTCGTGAAATGTTTGTTGGTAAAGTTTAGTAAAGTTTGGACTATTTAGAAATAAGTGCAAAAGTGCTAGTGGTTGTTAATCGAATGTAAATTTTCTAAGTCTGAAAGTAGATTTATCATGCTGTTTTGAGGATTTCATTGGTAAAAATTGGGTTAAGTTCCTTAGTGATGTTTTTGCTCGGTGGTTTGCATCGTAGTTAGTACCATGTAATGGCATAGGGGTTAATTAGGTTAGTAATTGTGTTGGCCATTGGTTAATTGCACAAGAAAGCTAAAAGTTTAAGTGGGCAGCCTAGCCTCAGCCCTGGGCTGCTTGGCTATTGGCCGGCCGGCCGCAGCCGGCTGTAGCCTCTGCTGCTGGCCGCTGGCCTGGCCAGCCTCTGCTGCCGCTGCCCTTTTCAAGTTGGCCAGCTAGACCTACCTTTGGCGTGGCCGAGGCTTGGCTGTGGCTCGCCACTGCTGGCCGCCGCGGTTGCTCTGCTCCCGCTGCTGTCGCTGCCATTGCTGCGCTGCTCTCTCCCTTCCTCCCTGCGCCGCTGCCCGCCGCTCGCACATGGCCGTGCCGCCTTGCTGCAGTTGTCGTATTCCCCGCTGCCGCTGCAAGCCATGCAGCCCCCCTGTCGGTACTCGGGCACGGCTGCCTCCCCGTCGCCTATCGCTTTGCGCGCGCGTGGTCACACGTGGGTTGTCCCTCCTTGGCTTCGCGCCGTCACCTCACCATTATGGACGTTGTGTCCGCGTGTGGTGCGCTACCTGTTGACGGTCGTTAAGTATCAATTTCTATGTGTCAACAAGAACTAAAAAGGACTTAATTGAATCATCACCATAGACTTAGGGGGTCTAACTGACAGATTTCCACTAGTTTTGGTGAGTTTGTGTTTTTACAGGGAGTTATCAGGAAATGAACCAAGGAAGGTCCATAAACAAAGTTTACATCAAGATAATCAAGCCTGCGGTAATTTTCCGTAATGAGATGGACCTAAGAAGCAATTGGGCCAAACAGGAGGCGAGACGGGGCCCAGCCCAGGGCGCCCGCCCTAGGCCCTAGGGCGCCCGCCCTACCCTGGTGGCCAATCAGAGCCAACCTCGCGGATTATGCTCCACCGCCTCTAAGGATCAAGGAAAACCGTGCGATCAAGGTCAGTTTGATCCGACGGCCGACGTTCATTTGAAAGGGCTATATAAGCCGAGGCGATCCACCCCCAGGGGGGAGGAGAAATCATTATTAGAGGAAGCCATCAAAGTTAGGGTTTAGAATCCTTCTCTCCACCAGAGAATTAGAATAGCTACTCCCAATTCCTTCAAGTTCTATAGAATTGATTAGATAGATTTAGAGAAGTAGAGCAATTGCGCTCTGGATTTCGGATCTTCGTCATAAAGATTGGTATTATTTCATATCTTTCTCTACGACTTTATTCTAATATCATTATGTCTCTATTTATTATGCTCCTAGTTTGCTCTAGTTCTATATTTGATATGGTTATGATTGATAATGAGTTTATGTATAAGTTTGCAAAGCGCTTAGCTCTTGTCGCGCGGGAGTTGAGTGGTAGATCACATGTAAGCACGGTGCTTAGATGCTATTTACCTGCAAATGTATCCTATTGGCCGGGTGTGGTAGTTCGTGGTAGTGACAGTTCTATTGAGTCTTATATAGTCCACTCCCCGTTAGTAGGACAGGCAGAATGTGTATTGCGGAGTAAGTCATGCTATGTTCTGGCTTTCTTTAGCAATGTTCCTTATACATGAATGAAGAGACTTTTATGCTATATATGATTTTATGTGTGCTAGAGTAGATTATGACTTAGTAGATTAGAACATACATAGAAGTTATTCTCTTGCTAGTCCGACGTCACCTTACATTTTATGTGGAGTAGTCTATCTCTAATCTCTGTGTTATTTATCTTGAGCTTATATTTCAATATCTTTATTATCATTATGGCTTACCCCCTGCCGAAGCAAGTGACTGTGTGAGTGAGTTTCTCATTAGTAATCATGTTTTGCAAGTTCATCTCTAGTCTTGACCCTTTTGATAATGCAAGCCTTGCCTTTAGCGTTTGCCTCTTCGCAAAATTATAAATAACGATCCTGGAGATATTCTCTTGGTAAGATGCTACAATGGGTATTTTATCTGTGCGCTTGCGGATAGAATAATATATTTTCTAGAAAGCCCTTATATTCATAAATACCTTAGTACACTCTAGCGCCATGCTGGGGATGACAACCTAGTATTCAAGTGGTGTTAGCAAGTGTCAACAAGCATTTTTGGCGCCGTTGTCGGGGAAGGCAAAGGAAGCTTAGGAAGGAAGGTTAAGCATTGATATGCACATGAAATATTAGACTTAGACTATGGAGAAAAATTGCATAAACAACTACTATTAAAATGAGAAATCACAACAAGGCACCTCTGCTTTGGTAGGATCACCCCTGTTGTTTTTCTATGTTTATATTTCTATACAGGGTATTACAGGATTGACTTTGATACACTCAACTCTTCATCATCAAAGCAGTCAAGAAAGAAGAAGCTAGTCACCAATTGCTGAAGCTATGGCACAAAAGACTCTGCAAGAGTTCTCTGCTCCAAGCATTGAGAATATTCGCACTGGTCCAGTATTCGAAGCTGAAGAAGAAGATCTCGAGTTTGAGCTCAGTCCAAGCCTCATCAATTTGGTGCAAGCTATACAATTCAGCGGAAAGGCAATTGAAGATGCTAGTATGCATTTAGAGGATTTCTTAGAGATTGGAAGCACAATCAATATCGACGGAATCGACCAAGACATCATACTACTTCGCCTCTTTCCATTCTCACTTGAGGGAAGAGCGAGGAAGTGGTTTTATACCAACAAAGAAGATATCAACACTTGGGCGAAATGTTCGGAGGCCTTTCTAGCAAAGTTCTTCCCTATAGGCAAAACAATTGCCTTAAGAAGAAAGATTATCAGTTTTCAACAGCAGAAGACAGAGACCATTCCAGAAGCATGGGAGCGTTTTCAAGGATACATATCAGATTGTCCCCACCATGGATTGGCCGGATGGTTACTTATGCAGACCTTTTACCATAGATTAACCCAAAAGGCTCGTGAGTACCTAGATGCATCTGCTGGAGGATGATTTTTAGAACTTACACTTGGAAAAGCAGAGATATTTATGGACAAGATAGCAGAAAACCAAAGCTGGTCCCAAGATGAAGTTCAACATTGTCACCAAACAGAAGAATCACCCGAAGAAGTACATGCACTATCAACCAAGATGGATAATTTACTCCATTGGCTTGACCAGAGGGCCAAGTACAAGGAAGATCAAAGAGCCATTGAGACAGCATACAAATACCAACCCACTTCATGTCAACCCAAAAGCAAAGGTATGAATTCAGGTAATATTTCAAAGCAACCTACATTTAGGGAGTTAATTGCGCAGCAAACTAAAACTAATGCTGATGTTAAACAAAGGCTAGATGCAAATGAATCTTCTTTAAAAAACATACATAATAAAATGGATTTTCTATTGTGTTCCTTTGATGAACAAAATGCTCTTAATAAGAAGGTAGAACATAAGTTAGCAAAGCTAGCTGCTGTATTGCCTGTTGCCACTAACATTGAGCAGGTAAAGAATATAACTACAAGAGGAGGGAAATCCACTAGAGATCCCCCACATCCAAGAGAAACAAGAAAGGCACCGGCAACACCAGCAGTAGTGACAGAAGAAGAAAATCCATTTTATTATGTATGTTTTTTAAAGAAGATTCATTTGCATCTAGCCTTTGTTTAACATCAGCATTAGTTTTAGTTTGCTGCGCAATTAACTCCCTAAATGTAGGTTGCTTTGAAATATTACCTGAATTCATACCTTTGCTTTTGGGTTGACATGAAGTGGGTTGGTATTTGTATGCTGTCTCAATGGCTCTTTGATCTTCCTTGTACTTGGCCCTCTGGTCAAGCCAATGGAGTAAATTATCCATCTTGGTTGATAGTGCATGTACTTCTTCGGGTGATTCTTCTGTTTGGTGACAATGTTGAACTTCATCTTGGGACCAGCTTTGGTTTTCTGCTATCTTGTCCATAAATATCTCTGCTTTTCCAAGTGTAAGTTCTAAAAATCATCCTCCAGCAGATGCATCTAGGTACTCACGAGCCTTTTGGGTTAATCTATGGTAAAAGGTCTGCATAAGTAACCATCCGGCCAATCCATGGTGGGGACAATCTGATATGTATCCTTGAAAACGCTCCCATGCTTCTGGAATGGTCTCTGTCTTCTGCTGTTGAAAACTGATAATCTTTCTTCTTAA